>BQNB010208286.1:0-10418 GCA_026074375.1 Tanacetum coccineum
GTCTTTAATTAGTTAATGTTGTAATAGGATAATATCGGGAACCGGACTCGATAATTAATCTAATATTGTATATGTTTCGGGTTTAATCCCAAGCAAAAAAGGTTGACCAGAATGCTGAACAATGTCATGACATACGTCCTTTGCCTGCTAAATTAACTGATGACAAGACAACTGAACTCTCAAATCAATCACTCGAGTCTGAAAATGTTTGTCTCAAAACGACTGTTGCCCAGTGTCAAAAAGATTTTGCAAAACTCGAAGCACATTGTATTGATCTTGAACTACAAATGCAAAACAATGTTTTAAAATCAGGGCAACAGAGTCAATTTTTGAAAGAAAAAGGTAATGAAGCCAAGGTTAAACATGACATCGATGTAATTGAAACAATAAACATCGAATTGGAACATAGAGTGGCTACGTTACTCAAGGAAAATGAGACTTTGAAAAGGCATTACAAAGAAATGTTTGATTCTATCAAGACAACGAGAGCTAAGAACATAGAACACACAACTTCTTTGATTGCAACCAATGATAAATTCAAAGCTCAAATTCAGGAAAAAGGGTTTGCAGTTGCAGCATTAAAAAATGAGTTAAGGAAATTAACAGGAAATAGTGTGAATACTAAGTTTACAAAACCATCAATCTTGGGAAAACCGGTTGGACAACCACTCAAAAACCAATCCGTTGTTAGACAACCGACTGCGTTTAAGTCTGAAAGACCTAGAATTTCAAAACCACGGTTTGCCTCCCAAGTTGATGTGAACAACAATTTGTTAAAACCAGTCACTACACATTATCTGCCTAAGAGAAGAGAATCTGCCCCTGCAAAACCTCATCACATGATTGCACCAAGCTCATCTAGGTATAGCTCAAACGACATTGTTCATAATCACTACCTAGAAGAAGCTAAGAAAAAGACACATGAACACTCTAGGATCCCTAGAAAATTTTCTGACACCAAACATTTTGTTTGCTCGACATGTCAGAAATGTGTCTTTAATGCCAATCATGACGCTTGTGTAATAAAATTCCTGAAAGAAGTCAACTCGCGTGCTAAGGTTCCATCCAATAAGACAACAAACAGAAACAAACCCGTAGAGCAAATAAGGGTTGCAACGAAACCAAAAAGACAGATCCCAAAAGGACATAGGTTTTCAATCAAAAAGACTACCACTGTGCATGAGAAAACAACAAGTCCTAGATCTTGTCTTAGGTGGCAACCAACGGGTAGAATTCTCAAGACTGTTTGTCTTAGATGGGTTCCAACAGGAAAGACATTCTCCTCTAGCACAGCAAAGGTTGAAAGTGAACCCCCAAATGGTTCAAATGCAGATATCGCTAACCAATGTGAAAGCAAACAAGCTCTTAATGTCAGTGCAGGTACTCTCTTAAGTACAGGTACATCGTTCAATCCTACAGAGGAAGGACTCAGAGTTTGGTTGCGAAAAAGAAAGATATCGCAGAAAACAGGGCTTCAGACTTTTGATTGATATCACAAAAATGACGTTTGAACACAACAGTTCAAGCCTCAGTCGTCAATGTCATATGGTGTCTGCTGAAAATAACACTTCAGGCCCCGTTCCTCAATGTTCAAAAGACGTTTGATCGCAGCAGATCAAGCCTCGGTCTTCATGGAAATGATGTCTGATCACAACAGTTCAGACCTCGCACCACAACGACAAGAGATGTCTGTTGAAAATGTCTCTTCAGGCCTCGTTCCCTCAGGAACAAATAAGGCGTCAGATTATGACAACTCTGACCCCGGCCCCCCAAGACAATATGGTTGTCTCTACAGTCTGAGAATGACAGATTCGTTCCACATCATGGGTTAGAATTTACTCTTCAGTCCTTTACTTGAAGAATATTACATCCATCACACGATCAAGCTGAGGAAAAACACATTGATCTTTTTTTTTTTTTTTTTTTATTTTTTTTTTTTTTTTTTTTTTTTTTTTTTTTTTTGCACCGAATGCATTGTTTCTACGAAGCTGAATTTATCAATCCATTTTGTACACGGGTACAAGAAATTGGTGAGTCTTCCTCACGCAACATTGATAATACCGATGTGCATTCATTTCAACCACAAAGTCATGATTACAGATGGACCAGAGATCATCCATTAGAACAAGTTCGTGGAAATCCAACCATGCCAGTTCAAACAAGACGACAGCTTGCCACAGATCCTGAAATGTGTATGTTCGCACTCACGGTGAGTATTGTTGAACCGAAGAACATTAAGGAGGCAATGGCTGATTCTGCATGGATCGAAGCTCATATGAGGATGAATGCATCAGTTCGACAGACGAAAAGTCTGGGTACTAGTCGACAAACCATTTGGCTAGATGTATTATAAAAGCTTAAGTGGTGATGAGAACAAGGAGGATGAAGATCAGACTGTTAATTCGCAACAAAGACGACTTGTTGCTAAAGGTTATGCTCAAGGAGAGTGTATGATTTTGAAGAATCATTTGCTCCAGTTGCTCGCTTGGAAGCATTCGGAGTTTCGTTTGCCCACGCAGCACACAAGTCTTTTTCCAATACTATCAGATGGACGTGAATCGGGGCATTTCTTAATGGTCCACTGAAGGAAGAGGTTGTACGTTGTCAGCCAGAAGGGTTCGTTGATCCAGATCATCCCAGAAAGTCTACCTTCTTAGGAAACGCTTTGTATGGATTTAAGCAAGCTCCTCATGAGCTGGTACGATGAACTATCTATACTTTCTGTATGTCCAAAGGGCTTTTACTAAAGGTACAATTGTGATCCATACGTTGTTCAAGATAAATACGGGGAGGCTTTTCTATAGTGCAAATTTACGTTGATGACATAATTTTTGGTGACAAATCCATAAATATTTCAAAACGATTTGAAAAAATTATTTTTTTTTTTTTTTTTTTTTTTTTTTTTTTTTTTTTTTTTTTTTTTTTTTTGTTTTTTTTTTTTTTTTTTTTTTTTTTTTTTTTTTTTTTTTATTTTTTTTTTTTTTATTTTTTTTTTTTTTTTTTTTTTTTTTTTTATGCACATAGTAGATTTGAAATTGTCCTTAATGGGGGGATGTAATTCTTTTTAGGTACTTCAAGTATCCACCAGTCCCCAAAAGGTATTTTTATCAATCAGGCCAAGTACGCTTTAGAATTCTGAAATAAAGCTAAACAAAAAATTTTAAAATATTGGGACAACGCCAACTACATTGGTACCCCATTGGCTACAAAAAACCCTAAACTAGATGTAGACTTGAGTGGGAACACGTAGACCAATTGATTATCGTAGTAAATCGGCGGTCTCTCATGTACTTGACATCTAGTAGGACCAGACTTAGTGCAAGGCGTGTATTGCATATTGTGCACGTTATCAAGCACGACCAACTCAAAAGCACCTCAAGGAGGTTAAAAGAATCTTTAAATACCTAAAGGGTACCATTAACATGGGACTCTGGTATCCAAAGGATTCTGGCTTTGAACTAACAGCATTTTCAGACGCTGATCATGCCGGATGCCTTGATACTCGAAAAAGCACTTCTGGAGGGATACAGTTCCTTGGTGATAAGCTAGTAAGTTGGATGTCAAAGAAACAAAACTGCACTGCAATGTCTTCAGCAGAGGCAGAGTATGTGGCGTTATCTGCAAGTTGTGCTCAAGTAATGTGGATGAGGACACAACTTCAAGATTATGGCTTCAACTACAACAAAATACCGTTGTATTGCGACTCTCAGTCAGCCATAGCAATATCATGCAACCCCGTACAACATTCACGGACAAAGCACATCCATACTCGGTATCATTTCATAAAGGAACAGGTTGAAAATGGTATAATTGAATTATATTTTGTCAGATGTATACCAATTAGCTGACATGTTTACGAAAGCCCCTTCTCTGAGGATCGGTTTAAGTTCTTGTCAGAAGGATTGGTATGGATGTTTGACTCCTGCGGTATTGGAGTTGTTATGACAAATGAGGGGACTGCTTGATATCATCCATCAAAAACATCACATGTACATATTATGAGAAAAAGCAAAATACTCAAAAATATAAAACTTCAAAAAGAAAATACAAAATCAGAAAAAACAGAAAATTTACCAAAAGATTCTTCGACATGTCTCTTGGAATGGATAACATTTACGGCTTAGAATATGTCGTTTAAACATTGACTCGGGTTGTGTAATTGAGTTCCGAGCGAGAGTTTTCAATTAGTTTCAAAAAACATGTCATTTCTAATTTTCTAAATGGCTTTATGTGCAAATGTCAGTACTAACCCGGTTTCAAAATAAAGGATGGTTTATAACTTATACCTCACACGTGCAAATTTAACGGTTCTTGGTCTTGAGATGTTCTTACAAGACATTCAATGTTTATAGCTCAGAAAAAGGGAGTGTACGTTTCAGTGCGCGTACCACTTAACGTTAGAGAGGAAGTCCTCTGACATTGGGTTTTTCAAAAAGTTGAACACAATTTTTTCAATGATTTTTTCGATGACAATTCATAATCTTTCAAAATTGTGTGTTCATCACTTACAACCCTCACTTTGTTTTAAAAAGACTAAACAATTTCTCCTATTGGTCCTATTTTTTGGGGAGTTTTTCAATAAAAACAAAGTTTTATATGTTCTTGGATTCATATCAACGACCATTCTTATGTTTCTAAATACATTATCAAAATGTTCCAAACCATTCATGCTGATAATATTTTCTCCCACGGAATTTCAAGACATATTTTAATCACAAGGTATTTCAATATACTAAGTGCTTATTATTTAAAATTTTGGGGAGAAAATGTATTTAAAATATGATCTAATTGACTCAATGTGCTGAAAAGGTTTTATGGTTCGATCTTATACCCAACAAATCTTAATTCAACGACGATTCTGAAATCCATAGGTGGTTAGGTTAGGAATCATTCCTAGATCCAACATGAACCGGAGGCTCTACCCATGGTAATCCAAAGTTAGAAATAGAGTCTTTGGTTTGATTGGAGATGAATGTATATGGGAATAATGCCGACTAAGATTGAGCTAACACTGGAACAATCACAACAAGGTGTTAGTAATGACGTCTTGGTAAGCATTAAAGGCGTTGAAGAATTAAAAAGAAATGTATGGATAAAGGGTCTAAAGAAAGAAGCCCTCCACACAACTTAAGGCAGAAACCGGGTCAATACATATGCTGTCAGAATCACAAGTTGATTGCTGACATTGAAAACGACATCATGGACCCAGTGATGCAATGCACAACCCTTCCCAGCCATTCGGGTTTCTCTTAACAGAAACTTGTCTCATTTTTCACGGAGAGATAATTACGTTATCTTTGACATCTCATTCTGAGATGTTGTTATTGAATAGGTTGGCAATAGGCTCCAGCCTTCCAGTACTAAAACCAAAATGCACTAGCGAGTTCTAAGAGCCAAGAGATCAATCAAAATCTCGTTAGGACCCATTCCATTTCAAACACTTGTTGAACATCATCAGGTTCACAAGCTGTTATCAAGAGTCCTACGCAAACTTGTGATATTTGCCAATAATTTTGTGTGATTACTCTTTAGTATTCACATTGACGAATGGAAATCCTTCCAGTGTCATCATCAAACAGCATTGCGGTAGGTGACTTGCGAGATTCTATATGAATCAAACTTGTGACAACTGGATATCGATTTGGTCCAGTAAATGAATTGACGGTTTATGAATTTTGATAAAAACATGACACTCTCGATGTGTTACAAAAACTCTTTAACGAGTGACACGTCGATTGATTTTCAAATCAATTTTCTCGTTTATCACTAACGTAAACCTGCAGGTCAAACGGTGGTAACGTCAACCTCAATCCCATTCAAATGCTCAATCTACGAAGTCAACTATCTAAGAAAGCATCAAGATTTAAAAGACAAAGACTTCCGCAAACTCTGATTTGAAGCTTTCAAGATAATGTAAAAGTATGAGCATATTGGTCAAAGACACAAGATCACAAGATGGCAAAGACGATAAAGACAATGACAAAGGCTCAAAGTCAAGATCGCAAAGCATGAAGGATCATAACTTAGAC
Organism: Tanacetum coccineum; assembly: GCA_026074375.1. Lineage (NCBI taxonomy): Eukaryota > Viridiplantae > Streptophyta > Magnoliopsida > Asterales > Asteraceae > Tanacetum > Tanacetum coccineum. The sequence goes on from BQNB010208286.1 coordinate 6,030, forward strand.
ATGAAGTCTAAGACAAGAACACCGAGCTTAACACGACAAAAGCAATCTCAGATCTCATGAAGGAGTTTTCATCAATGAACCTCACTTCGGGGGAGATTGTTAGCCTCAATTTTATTGAGTCAATAAGGAAAGTGTTCCCGTTTAATAGACCTCACTTCGGGGGAGATTGTTAGCCTCAATTTATTGAGGCGATCAAGGAAGCTCGATCACTCTACGATGGAGCTTCGGTCTTTAACTAGTTAACGTTGTACTAAAAAATTATTATCGGGAGCGGCTCGATAGATAATCTAATCTTGTTATGTTTCGGGTTTAATCCCAAACAAAACCCGAGCACGGTGTCCTAGGTAAATATCTTCTGCGCGTCACATTAATTGTGTAGGGTATAGATATATTTAGTTTATATTATAAAAATATCTTATATCTATATAGATATTTTCTTTTTAGAAATTATTAGTTTTTTCATTACAAAATATCTTTTTTTTCAAAAATCTTTTTCTCTTCTCAACTCTCTTCATCTCTTTCTCTTTTCGATTCTCTCTCTACTCTAGTTTCTTGTTTAGTGTTGTATTTTGAAGTTGACAGTTGTGTATTCGGGGAACCTACAGGAACCTCGATTGTCTCATTCGATCTTTCTTCAAATAAAAATCCCATATGAATCATCTCTTAATAGAACTCATGAGCTCGAACTCTAGTCCAATAGAGATCTCTCTCGACTCGTTCGTTCTGCATACGAAGGAATGTGTTGCTAAACCTTGCTTCTTCAAGTTCCTTCTTCAATTTCTTACACTCAACCTTGTCTTTAGCACTACCAAGCTTTTCAACTAGCTTTTCCATTGCAACCGTTCCTTACTCCACACTAGAACGCACTTCATTATCCAAATCCAAAATCAACTTACCATAATACTCGTCCTTTGCTTTTCCTTTCTTCTTGACCAATGCATGCGTCATCTCGCGACCACACAGTCGTCTTGAAAGAGAAGCCATCCGACCAAAAAGAGAGTTAATGTCCCTCCTCATGAGACCAGGCAATATACCATCAGTGTCTTCTCGAAGAAAAGGAGCAGTAGACTATTCACCTACCTCATGGACGCTAGCAGGAATAGTCTCATCCTCGTACTCAATCGGGTTCTCAACCTCGATCACATCCTCAGGTTCTGACTCAGAAGCAGGCGGAAGAGGGTTAAGAGGATCCACCTCTTCATAAGGATATGTCAACTCTGGTTCATTCTTATCTTCCTTGATATCGACTTCCATATCATCTTCTTCTTCTTGGGGTTCTTCTTCTTCCTCAAATTCTTCTTCTTCCGGGTCCTCGTCTTCATCCTCTAAGACAGGCTCGGGTCAACAGGAACATCATTGTGTTAATTAGGCTCAACAACGAGTACATCATCTACATGATCGAGAGGAATTATGTTTAGCATGATAATCTAGAAAATATCATACAATACTTACTTAATAGTGTTTCACTTCATATTCTTATTGGAACACTATTATCAAAATAACGGCTCGCATAAAAGCGCAACAAATAAAAATTCACGATTCATGACATTCTCGTTCAGTATATACCTTAATTATATTTCAAACTTATTTTAATATTGTGATCTTATAATCACACGGCTTCTATGCATAGACTACTGATAAATGTACCAATACATAACAATTTATGCATCCAACACATGCATGAATATATCCATACTTAACCATTTATACATACAACACATACGTAAATATACCTATACATAACAATTAATAAATTTACCTTTTCTTTCTATATGTAACCAATGGCAACGAGGAGTCTCGACGTGCGTGTGGAAGCGTTATAGTTTAGGTTTTCAAAAAGACTCGACCTAGTTCTCTATAACCTTAGGCTCTTGATGCCACTCTGTAACACCCTTATCCAACGGACATTGGATTGCGCAGCGGAATTAGCAATTTGGATGTTACTAAATAGCACAATTCACCAAGACAATAGAAAATGACCTAAAAGAGACGTTTAACAAACATGTGTTCTATTATTTCAGAGTTAAAATGCGTTTAGGTCCCCACAGAATCGCAACCACAACCATTACAACATTTGAAAAACTATTGTTTCAAAATAAAGACATTGTTTTAGAACAACTTAAGACATTGTTTTTGAAAGACAAGGAACACACAAGTAGTCTTTCAACAAATCCATCACATGCACGACACCTCCACACCATCGTTGCCTTCATCCTTGGTTACCTGGGATAAAACATGTTTAAAACGTCAACAACAATGTTGAGTGAAATTCATAGAGTTTAAAATAATTAATAAGTAATAAACTTTGAACACATAATTAGTTCTCGGGAAAACAAAGCAACGAATGCAATGTATAGCAACTTCTTTTCTTTCACGCAATAAGCTCATGACACCGAACGTTAACAGTACATATGTCATTTCATATGTTAATGTGCCCCAAAACAAGGTATTATTGTCATATACCTACTACTTTCTAAATACAAAATGTCCGTTTGACAGGGTGGTCACAAGGATTCAAACCCCGGACAGGGTTGTCAAACCCAATAGATCTATTTAATGCATTAGCATTCACCTTACAAGGCAATTAACGGTTCATGAAATAAGGGACTTCGACAATAGCTACTTATGCGGAAACAATCTCGTAATCGGGTCCAGCATACCATAAAATCATATGTGTTCGATTTTATAAAACAAACATGCATCCCCCTCGCGGGTTTAAAAATAATTAAAATATTTAAATGCGAGGCTATGAACTCACCTTAAGCAAAAGATCCAAATCAATCAAATCAACAAGCGCAAATAGCTTCACGTCCTAACCGCGACCTATATAATACATATATAGCGGTACATGCCAAAAGTATAATTAAATCACTATAACACTTACTTGCATTTCATTTATTATATATATATATATATATATATATATATATATATATATATATATATATATATATACACACATATATATATATATTCTACTATTTACACACACACACATATATATACTTATTATATACATACATATATATTATACATACATTTATATATACATACTTATATATATACCATCATATATATATATAATAGTATATATATATATATTATATATATATATATTTATCATATACTATATTCTTCAAGTGCGACGCAAACATTTTCACTTTGACGCTACTTTATGTACAACATTTTCCATAAAAGTTTCTATTTTTAGAAAGTTGCCGAAAGTAAGGATAATATAATCCGAACTTCATATTTCGTCATCAATTAACTAACATTATAAACCCATTGCTCATTACAAACCATATTCAAAAGTTTACGCAAGTTTGACTTTCAAAAGGCAAACTTCGTAGTTGACTTTTACCCCAAAAATAACCAAACTTGACTTGACCGTAAAACGTTCGTTAGTAAGAATTACGTGACGATCCACCTAGCGAAACGTAGCTAAAGGCGAACACTATCACTTTTCATTATCAAAAATAACTTTCAAAAATTTCTTGACTCACTACGAGGCGTTCAAACTTTCTGGTCAAACTTGGTCAACTCAAAACCCGTTAAAATGACACTTCTGACATAAACCAACTATCAAAACATGCTTAACTAGCCTATGTAATTATACCAAAACCATCAAACTTTGGTCAATAACCAAATACGCTTTTAATAACTTTTCGCACTTGAACATCTAGCAATAACCATACAATACGCAATATCAACAATTTAATCACATAAAAACATAACTAGAAAGCTCACATTGCTATGAGAAAAATCAACCATGGTTTCCCCTTGGTGGTTCAAATTCGGACGAGACCCCAAACACCAAAACAATACCTTTTTCAACTAAACCAACTTTACTACAACACTAATCTAGCTCTTTTGAACACCCCCTTTTACTCAAAAACTTCAAGAACAAACCCAAAATCAAACTTCTTCAAAACTCATTGCATGTGCAATATTTTTAGTGAGATGTGTAGGCCTTGATACAAGGATTAAGAATATGTAATTAGATTTATTGCATGTCGGAGATTTGGCGGGAAATGGGTGGGTGTTTGTTTGGCCGGTCGTGGACTAGGAACAAGGGGGAGGAAGAACAATTTTGATAAAAGATTTATAAGTGTGTGTAGGTGGTATTTATAGGAAATAACTTTAGGCACTTGACACTTTTAGCCCCTCCATCCTTTAAGTCTTTCAAAACTAGTACAAAGCGTTTTCTTTTGTTATTTTACTTTAAAACTTTTAATAAAATGTTAAATCACGTAAAACATGACCTTTAAACGCGGTTTTTATAAAAACTCAGGGAAAAACCATAAAACACAAAAATTAAAATAATCACGCTCTCGGAGCGACAACATAAATTTTTCTAACTTACTCGGACGCTAAAAACAAATAGAAACT
>BQNB010208287.1:0-10418 GCA_026074375.1 Tanacetum coccineum
GATGTGTTGTGGCTATTCTTTTCTGATTTCTCGATGTTTGTTGCTTGTTTGTTGTGATTTTTGTAGGATCAACCCAACAAATTCTTTGAAGCCTCTCGTGTCTGGTTGATTTGTCCCGTTCTACTCGAGCTTCTCATCCTTTGTGTGAAATTAGTTTGGGGAGATCCGATATCCTTTCATCATTATCGATTAACGTTTATCTTTGCATACCTCATAAACGGCTTAGATTTACGTAGAGACCCGACTTTAAACATTGAGGACAATGTTTCGTTTTAGTTTGGGGAAGGGAATCTATCGATTTGATGTTGCTTGCTTATTGTTTTGTTCTCACGTACCCGTTTTCCCATAAAAATAGCAAAAATTTTAAATTTTTAGTTATAAAAAAAAAATAGGTGTTAAGACAAAAATGTAGGTTTTCCGTTGGTAAGAATAAGAAGTAATTTTTGACCCGATTGTACGTGTAGAGTTCTAGCTTTCTGTTAGGATCACATAAATGGACCCGAACAAAGAAGCTTCGGTCACTCGAAGATACAAGACAAAAGTCTAGCTCGAAAGACAATGTAAATTAATGTAAATGGACCTTTAATGAAAAAGCCCATCTTAGCCCAAAGGCCAAGGCCCTAGAGAGGCTATATAAAGCCATTCTTATTTTCATTTTTAGGTTAGCAACTTAGATATATAGAGTTTCATTTTTGTGAGTTTTGTTGCCACACCATTGTTCTTTGTAAAGTATGCATTTGTGACCAAAAATGAAGTCAAATAATGTATCCCATAGCGAGCTATGCAAATAAGTATGTAAACCAATTTGTAAACAATCATGTAAATGCATTTGTAAACAAGCATGTTCTCACCCCAAAAATATATGTAAAACCAGTAAAACATGGGGCTATAAACTCACAAAATCCCTTAAAACAATCACATTGTTATAAGATAACCGAGTAAGTATAAGAATTTGTAGACAAGCATGTATCCCCCTCGCGGGTTATAAAACATTCAAAAGATTGAAAAGCGAGGCTATGAACTCACATTGATTAAAGACCACGATCAATTAATCCAATTAAATCACAACTGAATCTGCAACGATCTCGACCACGACCTATAATTATGTCGTTCGATTATAACACGTAATAAATACGACCAACGATGCGTACATCGTTACCACGAAATCATACATATTTTTATATGTATACATACATATATACATGTGATGAGAAATCCACTTGCGCGTCTTTAAACCTTAACCCTTAGTATATTTTATGTATATATACTATTTTCCGTCCAATATAACTTATCTCTAATATTTAAAGAAAGTTACTATTTTTAGACCTTCCGTTTTTAGAATCGAGTAATGATCTTAAATAATTAATTGAAATAATATATTAACCGACCTTTAGTTTTGACCCGCTATATCTTAACTTTTAAAGCTGATAAGCCTCGCGGCAAAGTAAAATGTGATTACGAACAACTTTCGTGTTTCGCCGGAAGGCTGAAACGGGCTCGAAAGTGCTCAAATCGTTTAATCAATAGATATGTCAGATTTAATATATTAAAAATAACTTATTTTCTATTAAAGTGTATATTCCGATTTCGATCCAGTTTCTTCGTTATTGGGAGTTAGAAGTCCCGTTTTGATATTTTATTATACGTATAAAAGGTGCATCATGTCCATTTTTGGACCATACTCCTCGCTCAATATATCCAATATCACTTATACCTTAATATCAGTCACGATTCTATATTTATAACCGTATATTACTTAGACCGCGCAAATTTATAATGATTTCTTCATCACATTAAATAATATTATCAACTAAAGAAACCATTTAAATATGATTTTCGCGTTAACCTTAGAACTCACTTTATTTCGGGTCACACACAACTCGACCACCCCGGCTGAGGACACCAAACGCACCCTTGAGCGTGCTGTTAAGCCAAGAACGCACCCTTTTTTTAGTAAACCCGAAAAACCAAACGCACCCCTAGGTGATGGCGGTGGCTGCCAAAACACACCCGTTTGGTGAATGGCACCAACCACACACCCTTTTGTTTGTTTCCCTTATGCCAAACGCACCCTGGGTTGTTGACCCTGAACCCGACCGCCGACAACCCATGCCCCGGCTGTCCCGAGCCCACACCCAACACCCCGGCTGCAACCCTACGCCCAAACACGCCTAGGTGGGGGCTGTCACAAGCCAAACCCCCTTTTTGGTGTTATACAGAAACAAAAACCAACGCACGCCTTATTCTGTGATAACCCAACAAGAATCTAACCCGACAAACCCAACCCACACTCGCCCTAGGGGCTGCCACGACCCAAACAAACAACCACCTAGCTGTTAAACCCGACCCGACGCATCCTACCCCCCCTCGCCCCGCGGCTGACCCGGCTAATAACCCACACCAAAACCACCTTGTGGTGTGAGTGGGCAGTCACCGCCAAAAAAAAAACAAACACCCCTAATGGGGGTTATAATACCAACCTCACACACCCTTCGGGTATTATTAACCAAACCCAACAATCCAACCCCGGCTGTGAAACCAACACCTACAACTCAACCCCCCCGCGCCCCCCGGCTTGTTCCCACAAGCCCGAACCGACCCAACCACCGCCGCTGCAGTTGTTGACCCGCGAATCCCACAACCAAAACCACCCGCAAACCCTTTTTGTGCAACCAACCCAAAACGGACCCATTTCATGTTGCAGAACCAAATCCCGACAGCACCCTCGCTGTCCCGGTGTAAGTGGCGACGAGATTGTGCGCTGAATGGAGATGAGGATGTTGAGGTGAGATATGATGGCGTCGTGATGTGTACGCGGTTGAAATGGCGCAGTGGGTAGAGAGTGAGTTGGTGGACACGGGTCCATCGGCGTATTGTGGGGAGTCTATTATTGGAGTCTTGCCGGAAAAATCCCGCCGGAAAAATTTTCCGGCGGTGGCCGCGACGGCAGCGCGGAGGCCGGAAGTGGAAGGCCGCAACCGCCGGTAAATCATGAGGAAGATAGATTTTATGAGGTGGTGATGTGTATGATAGAGAAAGGAAATGACCGTTAAATTAATAGAAAGTTGATATATTATATATAAAATGAAATGGAAAGTTAATAAATAGTTTAGGGGTAAAAATGTAACATATATTGATAATACTTTTATAAATACGGTTCGGGACTCTATTGAGCGACTTAACGACCGATTTCAAATCTCCCGAAACTTCGCCATTGTTTTTTATAATCATTTTTTTCTGATAAAAACGAGTATTTATTTGATAATATATTAGAAATATTTTATAACATTAAATAAAATATCTGTTATTCGTTTTGTGAACCGGTTTCGCTCCGTCCGAAATAAAAATGGATTTCAACTCGAATAGTCGCGTTTTCAAAAACGTTTTTAATTAAAATGATGAATAATTTATTTAATATTTTTATTAAATAAATACTGATAACTAAAAACAAATTTAATTGTTTTTGTGTGTCCGCGTTGTATATTGTAGCCGAATATAGTTGCGGTGCCGTTTTAGCCCTTTTCGGCTCGTTTCCAGGTCTCGGGCAAAATCTAGAAAGTTTGTCAGGAATGACATTTTCCACATCAAATTGCGCTTTAGAGTCCGATCGTGAAAACGTGATTTAGAGATGAACGTTCTTATAACCCAGCCAGACCGTAAAAAAGTCACAGATAGACCCCATCGTCATCTAAATTCGAAAATTCTCGGATGTTTTTTTACACTCTCCTCCTCCTCAGTCCCTCATCTCGGTCCCGATCATCGGTGACCATCCCAGAAGGCTCCTCCTCCTCCTCATCATCTCGCATCCCTATCGACAGGGACATCAGCTGGCTCCTCCTCGGGAATCCCTCATACGCCACCTCCGGCTCCTCCCTCCAGATCAGACTCAGGGAACATATCCTGGTGAATCCTGCAGTGGGTGAGGGCAGCAGCATGTAGTGGCTGCTCCTTCGGTCGGGAGTATCTCCCTCCTCCCTGAGGCATGTACTCAGGGTACATCGGCTCAGGAACAAAGTCTAGTGGGGGTGGTGACTACGGCTCCTCGGGGCCAGGCATGTAGTCAGGCGATGGTGGAGCCTGATAAGCAGCCACTATGTAAGCATATGGGTCCTCTGGCATAATGGGTGGTCCATCGACTCCTGGTGAACCAATGTCCTACCCGTCCTCAAAAGGACTGGAACACTGCCGAGTAGGTGACCGAGGAATCTTCCGAATCCGACATAACTGTTATCAAAAATTCCCAAATAACTATATTCATATGTAGTATAAGACTCTTAATAGTAAATATACAATTATATTATTAACTTTAATATTAACATGAATAAACAATCATGCATGCATCTAGCCTAACCGACTAATGCACAAGTAGTGTATGTATGTATGTATGCATGTATGTCCCGTGAAAAACCCCTTTTGTATATAAGCAATGTTTGAAAACGGTTATAGTCCAGCAAAAACATTTTGACTTGGTTCTCTATAACCTTGGCTCTGATACCAATCTGTAACACCCCCAAATTGGGTCGCAGCGGAATAAGGGTCCGGGGCGTTTTACTTCTCAGATCAATAACACAAGATATATATAGAACGACCATTAAAAGTCGTTTAAAACTAAACATTGGATTTAACAAACATTTGTTACAAATAACCCCTATAGCTTAAATTCATCATTGTCCATAATACAAAGATACTAGTGTGTCATAATACATGATTCCTCAAAATATAATGTAACCAAATCTATAAAGCATGTCATCCCCAAATAAAAAATCACCAAGTATCGCTGCACCTTGTGCTTACTGACCTCACTAAAAAACTGCTTTAAAACGTCAAAATAATGTTGGTGGATTCATAGGTTTTGATTAAATCTATAAAGTTGGACCACCAAGATTCCCAAATGTATGATAAAGCAACACAGATGCAAAATCATATAAATGAGTAGATAACGTTGCTCTAAAAGCTCATGACACTGAAGCCCGACATAAATTATGCACTAATAATTGGCCCACATCGCCCGTATTGTGATGTACAAACCCGCAACATCCCCTAATCCCGACAAGTATACGTTCGTTATGCCTATGATAGCTAAATCACTCCTGAAAGAGGATTGTCAAAAAACCCAATAGAATCAATTCATAACACACAGCGCTCACATCCAGTACTTGACAGTTTTTATATCATGATAAATGGCTCAGAATGGGTTATCGCTACTTCGGCAACAACGTAATCAATATATATAAACGTAATCCACTTGTGTCAGTTATAAAACAATGCATGTTTTCCACCCAAAAACTAAAAAACAAAAACCATTAAAATTGGTCTATGAACTCCCACTTGAGTACTGATAAATCAAAATCACAAATAGCGCGCACGCAAATGTCGAAATGCAACCTAAATTAACATAGGTCGATAAGCACTAAACGCTATTGAATAAACAAACATCATATACAAGTCTTTTTGTTAGTTACATCATACTATCGTCGGGCAAACAAAATTTAAAGAGGTAATGTAGTACGTATGAGGAGCTAGGAAACACTTTAAATCGTAAATAACCCAACAACAACTCGTCGATACCCACCCCGAAGAGGCCTCATTATGAAACTCCCAATAATATAGTACTATTTATAACCACATATAGTCTATAATAGCTTCATCACCGACTTTTTGAAATTATAGAAACCGTTGATAAAAAAAGTGAAAACTTTATAATTATCGTTTTAGTAAAAACTAGCATAACTTTCCGTATTTTAAACCGTTTCTCCCCAATTCTTATGTACACACTTTCGTATTAAGACGAGTGACCAAAATATCACGTTTTTAAATTTTCAACATTCGGTGGTAAATAGTGTTTTTACTGTTCATAACAGCTATAAATCTATTTTTGTGTTTTAATTAGCGTAAACTCGTAAATGTAATAACTTATCCGTTTTAATCCCGATTTTTAATCGATTCCTTCGAGCACGTCTTTGTTAATGAAAGATATATCATATTTTATAAAGTTGGGTCTGCTGATGAATAGTAACTTTTACTGTTCATAGTTTATAAAATTACTTTTATAAACTCGAATTATCGTAAACGTCGTATTTTATTCGTTTTGGCTCCGTTTTTAGTAATTCTTTCTTCGAGCACACGAACGTCGAATTGAAAATTCTATTTAATTTATGAAGTTTACAAAAATAAAATGTTTTCTTTCATGAACCGACAGTAACTTTTATTAGAAAATATTTTATACAATTTAAGTATATAAACTTGCGTAATACTAACTTCTTACTTTATAATCGAAAAATTACGTTATCTTATTGTTTTGGGAAATCCTAAAATTATGTATAATTTGATTAAAAATACCAACAGTCCTGTTTTATTATAATTTTTATAAAAGTTATTTTATAAACCCGTTTAATTAACGTATAATTCGTAATTAGCGTATCATTTCGTTATTAATGTTTCCCGTTTTTTTGAGTTTTCTTCTACATTTTGGAATCGTCATGAGGCGTAGTATTTTATAAAAATGATAACCCTATTGTTTGGATTTCAAATCCAAACAGCCCCTTTTGTGTCTTTTATATAATTAATTATATACTTGTTTTATACATACTTTTTAACAATTTTAAAAATAACCACAAATTAACTATATAACTCCATAATATACTTATGTCATATATATTATAATAGTCTAATAACCATAATTTAGTACATTAGTCCCAAGATCACAAGTTCATAAAACTTCACATAAAAATCATAACCTTCCTTAATTAACTTTTAATCACCAGTTTATACTTAAACATTTTCCACTTAAACCAACATGTTAACATATTTAAAATCTCATTATTCCATGATATTGCCAATCACATATCATATGAAAAAGTGTTAAAAATCATAATCATAAGCAAGTTATTCATTTAACATGTTTAAAACCCTAAATGGTGATTTAACTATATAGAACATATATACTTATAAAAATGAGAAAAGTAAAGACATAAAGGTTTATAGATAACCTCAAAGTGTTGTATGATGATGAGAAATACAATCTAAATCCTTGTTTAGATTTTTAAACCAAGCTTGCACTCTTTGAAAACCTAGTTTATCCTTAGAAAACCCTAATCTGCAAATCTTAGCTTCTAATAATTGTAGAACCATTAACCAACCCTTGCAATCGACCTTAAGGTATCATAGTGAATGATTGTGTAGTGTGTTATGTCCTTCAAAATCAAAGAATGAGGATTTAATAACGGAGGGTGGGTTTGATGCCGTATGTTTATTATGAGCCAAATGGAGAGAACGTTGATTTTTCTTGTAATAGTTTTGAAGTGTATGAGTTACTTTCCACTAGCTAAGAAACTTATATACTTCTTTGACTTAGCAAAGTACCACTTGGATGACTCATGAACAATCAGATGAAGAAATCTAGGAAGATCCTTATGGTCATGGTATGGGGTCTTGCTTGAGAACTCCTAAACAATATTAGTTGGGTGAAGTACATTGCAAGTGGTAGATTTTTGAGATATTTCTTGTATCCACAAGACCAAATCCGACCATAGATGCCTATACATGATATATTTTTGTAACTTTTATGTATTGGGTATATAAGTGGGTATTTGTTGAAGTGTAGAAAAGTTTTGGTGGTTCCGGGTATGCCTAAACGTATTTTATTGCGAAACGTAATCACTTTATGCAACAAATAAAAATAAAATGAACAAAGTTAATAATTATCCTAAAAATAATTACTTAACTCTTGCTTGATGTAAACATTTAATTGTTTGGTGCCCGTTTACATTGAACGCTAATTTTTAGCCTACGCGATTTAGCTTAACATTTACGATTTAAAACAAACGCGTACAATACAAAAGATTCATTGTAGATTTATCGACATTGTCAATGACTTGAAAACACGGGGTGTTATACACACTTTGACAGCTCATATCATTTTCTATGTTTGTGTCATGAAATGGTACCACTGAAAGAACATCTGAGTCATAGAAAGAAAGATTGGCCATGAGAACTGCCTTAGCCGAGGGTACAACATCACAATCAAAATCAAAAGCATCAAGATCATCAGTTTGAACTGCTGCCGGAGTTAGGATTTCCTGAGATGCTTGAGTTGGAATGACTGTAAACCAATTATCTCTAAAAGGCTCTGCTAAGAAGGCCAACTGTTCCAGATCCAAATAAGATCCTGATTCCAAAGCTTCAGTCAGCAACATCTTTTCCTTAAACCACATCAAATTCTTGGGTCTTTGGTTTGGTACATTGTCTAGCAAAATGACCTTCCTCTTGACAGTTGTAACACTTAACCGCCTTTGCTTAACCTGCAGTCCCTTATCTGTTAACACCCTAATTTGTAGCAGTGTTCCTTGCCCCATTGTTAACATACCCATGTGTCTGTCTCCCCTGAACTGTCTGCACGGTGACTCTTCCATCTTTAATGGTTGCTTGGTTCCTAGGATTAGATGAGGTTCTCAGCTAATTGTTTGTTTGTGGGAAACGAGGAGCGAATGTTGTGGTTACAAATGCCATTATCTTGTTCAAATTGGCAATTGGATCATCAGAAGGGTTAAAAGATGGAACAACAAGTCCTGAATCCAGCTCTGTAAAATATGGTTGCACTGGTTGTGGATTAACAGGTGCTTGATGGAACCGTTGCAAATCAAGTGTTTGATATGGTTGTTGATGAACCACTAGAGAGTGAGTAACAACTTGTGGCTGATACTATAATTGTTAGACTATTGGTGTATCATAAGAACGTTGTGGTATAGGAGGTGAGTAGTATTGTTGAGTAGCAAATGACATCTGAGGATAATATTGAGTCGGGTTTAAACAAGATGGAGAATTAGCAACCAAGGCTATCTGATCTGGATACCTTTGTCTTTGTAAACAAACTTCATTTGCATAAGCTTCATGTTGCCTTAGATGTGCATACAAGTGATCAAAGTTAGTTGTATGCATGTCTTTTGCTAACTTGACATCCATGACAAATTTGCTCCATTCAGGTTGAAGATGATTGACAAACTTTGTGTTGACTTGGAGTGGTTTCATTGTCATTCCAATCATATGCATATCATTGATCAGCTGGGCAAACCGCATGTAATACGAATAAATTGTCTCTCCAGGCATAGAAATGAATGTGTCAAAATCATCATACAACTTGGACTCTCGCACTTGCAATGATAACTCTAAACCTTGAATGAGTAATTTGACTATATCCCAAATCTGCTTTGCATGTTCATTATGATAAACCAAATTGTAAATGTCTTGAGGTAAACCTTGCAAAACAATGTTTGTTGCCTTGATATCAACTGATTCACGAATCTTTTATTCATCTGTGAGATCAATGTATGTTCGAGCTGTGACCATTGCTGGAGTTGTTTCATTTCCAGGTTCTACAACTGTTTCGTATTGGAAAGGTCCGTTGAGATTTGAATCAACAAGTAACTTGTCATGTTCCTTGCCTTTGATGTACAATAGCATATGACTTGCCCATGAACTATAATTAGTCTTATCAAGCATAGAAGGACGGTTGTCAGCCCCGGCAACAATGACATTTTCTGCTAATGATAAACTCGTCTTGAGATACTTGAAGTGTGATATGAAATGCTTAGATCGATTCAGTGAATGATGAGAATTGTGTTAAAGTGATGTTGTTATAAGTGATTAAGTACTTGTTATTTCACGAGATTTTACTAATCTTAATTAAACCGGGAAAATAAGTTAGTATTTCACGGGATTTTACTAATCCAAGACAAATCATTGAAAATAACCTTTTCATGAAATTTTACTTATTCTGCAGAAAAACAACCAAACATAAACCGTAGAAAATCTTTATGTCATATTCCGCAGAAAAACTCTTATGTCATATTCTGCAGAAATACTCTTATGTCATATTCCGTAGAAGAATGGAAATTTTGGAAAAGTTTTGTTTCCTTATATGTCATAAACCGCAGAAGTAACATCTGTTAAACTTATTTAGCAGACTTACTTATGTCATAAACTGCAGGATTACGAATTTTTTTGGCAAAGTTTGTTTCCTTAAAATGACATAAACCGTAGAAAAACCACCTGTGACATAAACCGCAGAAATAACTTATGACATAAACCGCAAAATTATCCTATGACATAAACCGCAGAAATAACCTATGACATAAACTGCAGTCTTCATACATAAACCGTAGTATTCATACATAAACCGCAGTGTTCAAACTTTTCTGAAAAACCAACTTTTAAATCACTTAAAACCAACACTTTTTAATGTTTTTTATCTAAACCTTTTGTAAAACCTAAAAATCTCAACAAGTGTAAAATTACCAAAATACCCCTAATGCAAGAAAATTTCATAAAAGCTTAAATAAAATTCATTTAAATATTAGAAATTATAAAAATACAACATATGACAATTATGAAATTTATGTAAGATAAAAATACCTTATATT
>BQNB010208290.1:0-10418 GCA_026074375.1 Tanacetum coccineum
GATGAAAGCAAGAAATAGACAACCATTATAATTTGAGATTGTTCCTGAAACTTTATCTCAAGTATTTCTAATTTAAAGGTAATTGTGTGTGTTGCTAGACGTTGCCAATTATAAGTATTGATGCAATCTACTACTCCAACTTCCAAGTGAGAGCTATTAGAATATGTTAGTTGGATCCGCGTTAAATACGTTAGAAATGTATGAGCCTATTGGGGGCACACACGTTAGAATACATAGAGTATGTGTTACTTCACGATATAATTTAAATAGTCATTAATTTATGTTAATTGTTTAACTAGTTTAACGAATAGTTTAAATAATAAAACCAAAGGACTAAAACGAACAAAATCCGAACCCAAGGGAGGCCTTAGTTGGCCGAATCCCCTAGGTTCTAGAAAGGGGGTGTTTGTTTGGTTATAGAGTAAGAGGGGGAAAAGGAAACAATGTTTCCTTGTTGTACAAGAATAGGGTTTGGGCTTGTGCCTATATAAACACAACCCCTACACCTCATTCTTCATTCAATCAAATCCCTAAATCTCTAGATTTTTTTCGGTGCTCCCTCTTTTCCCAAAACCTTAACCAAAAACCCTAAAACTCTTTTAGGATTTTCGGTTCTTCTCTCAATCGATTTTGGTAAACCCATTTTAAGGGTTTTCGGTTTCTTTGTCCTCCTTGTGACCGACAACATTAAATCCCTCACCTAGGGATTCGGTTTTGATTTCCTTGCTCGGCGATCACTCAAACCCAATCTAGGGTTTCGGCTTGTTTGATTTTCGGTACAACCGAATTTAGAAAAACCCTAACCAGGGTTTGACAATTTTCGGTTCAAGGCTATTCGATTTTATTGGTTTTCAGATTCAAGCTCATTAGGGTGTGTTTGGATTTGGTTATAACACAAGGTGTTTGATTCGTGAAGATCTAGACTAACAATCGACTCATACTCGATCGACGTGTTTGTGTGAGCAACCGTAGAGGCAGTACTTTAACTGCTAACTCTTTTTCAAGATCTAAGGCTTAAAGGTTAGTTTACTTCCCTTTTATTATGTGTTAATCTTTATGCTAAAACTAGATCCATTCCGCTGCGTACTCGTAGCTAACTTGGTTACCTAGTTTATTAAATCCCAACAATGACATGACAAATTTCGAGAAATCTTGCATTAACACAAAAGACACTTTGGGCATTATGAGTTGTATTAAATGAGGGATGAAGAGTGCTCGTTTACCAAACCCGAGCTTCACCGCTAGTTACCCATAAACCCATTGCCTTAAGCCTTATAATCACCACTTGATGCACCTATATAAACATGGAATGAAACGACGTAAGCTATATGCTTAATGAGTAAACGGAAGCATGAAAAATGAAAACATTAAACATATAACATGTACTGTAAGTTGGTTCATATAAACGTGGTTCTTGACTTATCCGTGAGTGTTATACAAACACAATGTCCACTAAGGATCATGAACTTGAATAGGTCAAAATCGTTACAAGTATTTGAATTCACTCCAGCTAAGGCATTCCTTCAGAGACCTGAACACTCATCAGCTAGCTCACTGAAGAGCATACAAGCTGAAGTGTTCAAACTGAAAAGACTCACTAATGAGATAACCAAATAGGATACATCCACTGAAGAGTTACTCCCTGATGGTATCCTTCAGCTTACTACTCAGAGAGTACAAAGCTGAAGTCCTCAGACTGGTGAATAATGTTCAGCACAGAGGTCCATTTAGCGACGTAAATTATCAGGTCAGGGTTGTTCAGTGACCTATGAATGTGCACTCCGTACCTCCAGCCCCATTACCCTGTATGAACTAAAACCGCAATTGAACTAAATTTCTAACAATCCTCCCCAATTTAGTACAATTCATTTTGCATGAAAATTAAACATTAAAAAATATGCATAAACAAAAATATCCTGAGGATTGAATTTCCATCTTAGTACATTACACGTTCAAATATTCGAGAATCAGGATGTTATAAGAATTGAACCCTTAAGCCATTGAAATAACCTGAAGATAAAATACTCACAAGTTTTCAAACAACTTAGACGCTATTGACACTATAGAATCCATGCGTCCATATCCAATTCATAAATGTTGTAAGAGCTAAAAGTCCAAAGCTTCCTAAAGCGGCAAAACCTCAACATTCACATAGGTGGTTCCTCTTTAATCATACTCCTGCTAAGCACTTTTCTAAAGAAATTTACCATTAAGAAGTAAAGACTTCATCCTCCTTTTCAGCAGGTACAAGCACATCATTGGGATGATGTGTAAATACATATGCTTCAGTTTACTGAGCGTTCAGCTTTCCACATTGAACTCAGCTCACAAGTTTCCTCAGGATGGAGTTGGGTATCTTAGCATTCAACGACTATGTTGGACTTTAAACTCATCCCTTTAGCCGACTTTAAAACAAAGTCTTTAGTCAGACCTTAGTCAAGTGATCAGCTAAAATTTGGCGAGACCTTACAAACTCTATAGATACCACCCCATTCATGATAAGTTCACAAATCATGTGCCTGACACCTAAGTGTCTAGCTTTCATTCGTAATTTGGGCTTTGACAATTTAGTCTGCCATATAATAACAGATAGAAAATATGGTGTGTTATTAGGTTAAGACCTTAATGAAATCTCAAAAAAAGAACGTTTTCATCCAAACATTCGCTTCTTTTACCAGCAGCTGTTTAAAAGCCACAAACTTTGATTCATCTGTTGAACTTATGTGATTGCAAGTTTGCTTCTTGGAAGCCACGGATGGCCACCCTCCCCATAAGTAGGTATACCCAGACACTTGTTGATGAATTGTATTCATTAGTATTGCTGATCCAACTTGCATCAGTGTATCCTTTTAAAACTGAATGATATCCAGTATATGACAAACTATAATCCATAGTTTTCTTCAAATACTTTAGTACTCGTTGAAGTGCTTGCCAGTGCTGAGTACTAGGATTACTAGTGTACCTGCTCAGTTTAGCTACTACAAAAGCAATATCAAGCCTTGTACAATCAGACGTACAATAGGCAGGCTAATCACCTTGAATTCATCAAGTTGAGATACAACCTGGCCATTATTAGGTCTCACATTCTCACCTGTATCTATAGGAGTACTCACTGGAGTACAATCAAAGTAATTAAACTTCTTCAGTACCTTTTCAGTATAATGAGACTGAGAAATTGATATACCATTACTTTCATGTTTGATCCTTATACCAAGGACTACATCAGCCTCTGATATGTGCTTATTACACTTATTTATTCTTTTACCCTCTAAAAACGAGCTTAAAATGACCAAAAACAGACAAAAACTGCCAAATATTTTGTAAATTGCTTTGAATTTGTGTTGTAGCAGGAAAGGATATCTTACTACAAGGACGAATAACAATCAAGAAGAGAACCAACAGGGACAAGGGATGGAAATGTGTTGTGGAGTCGAAGCCAAATCAAAGTAGAAAGTCTACTCCGAGAAGACAAAAGCTAAGAATATATATAACTTGCGGGCGTCATCATGCCAAACCCCTAAGTTATATTACCATATAACCTCAGGGGCTGATTATGCCAATTGGGAAACTTCATTTATGAAAGAAAGAAAATGGGAAAAAGAGAAACAAGAGGAAAGATGTGAAGGGGCCTTTCTTGTACACAAACCAAACATTCCCTTAATTCATCTTCAACCTCTCTCTGTCACAGCCAACTTGTACACCTTTTCTTTCCCACTCTTCCCGCCAATACCAAAACCAGCCAGCACCCGGTTTTTGCTCCCATACTTCTCTGCAAAATCACTCAACACCCTACTACTACCCATCCCAGCTTTATAAAGTCCATGTTGGCAATCCCTCTCCATTCCCAAAGCACTTCGATGGCTGAGATTGTTTCCAAAGAAGCTCAAAAGAATTCAAAGGCTGGGATTTGCTTTAGTCTCTCCTCACACAACTAGCACACTTGGTTTTATCTCTCCAAAGAAGCACAAGATGGAAGTCCAATACTTCGGCTATATATAGAGCTTCTTGTAAATAGCAATCAATAGTAGTTAGTTAGTTAGTTTTTAATTAATTTCAGTTTTTAATCTTAGCTTAATTCACAAGTCATTTACAGCTTTTTCTTTCAAGCTTTGTAACTCTTTCAAGTTTTAAATACAAATTTGAGGTTTTAAGTTAACTCCAGTTATCAAGTTTTTGTCATTGTATTGTTTTGTGTTCAAAAAGCTCTCACCACAGCTTACTTATAAGCTGTTTTCATTAAGTAAAACTAAAAAGTTAAGTAGTAAAGAGAAAATAACAAATATCACTCTCAAATATACCACAGCTTACTTATTGGATGATAAGCCCGGTTTTGTCTTTTTTTTAGGTTTTTTTTCTTTTAAGTAAGTTTTTTTCTTTTGGTTTTTTTTTTTTTTTTTTTTTTTCTTTTTTTTTCTTTTTTTTTTTTTTTTTTTACTTTTTTTTTTTTATTTTTTATGGATGGGCTTATGGACTCTCACTAACTTGTTTTCTACAAGTTAGAGCTTGTAGATTCTTGGTTTAGCCCTGTTTTGAGCAAGGGTGTTGTAAGTCTCTCTTTTTCTTGCTTTACTTATTTATTGCAGAACTGCTAGTTCATTTTGATAAAACTGTTAGTTTTATGTTTATACTGCTAGACTCATTCATGCTTATTTAAGTGCTTATTATTGATTAAAATTTGCTTGTAAGTGTTTAATTTGTTATTTGATAATCTGTTTTTTAATTAATATAAAAAGAAAAATGATATTCACAAAGTTTCAGGGGTGTTTTCAACTAGCAGTACTAACTTTAAGTTAGTACTGCCAGTTCATTTTAGGACCAGTACTAAGTCTACACTAGCAGTACTAACTCTAAGTTAATACTGCTAGTCCACTTTTGGAACAGTACTAACTTAAAGCTACCAGTACTAACTCCAAGTT
Organism: Tanacetum coccineum; assembly: GCA_026074375.1. Lineage (NCBI taxonomy): Eukaryota > Viridiplantae > Streptophyta > Magnoliopsida > Asterales > Asteraceae > Tanacetum > Tanacetum coccineum. The sequence goes on from BQNB010208290.1 coordinate 4,917, forward strand.
AGTACTGTTAGTTATAACAGTTAATACTGGTAGTTAAACTTAGCTTATCAGCTTATTATTTCAGCTTATTTAAAGATTGTTTCAGCTTTTTAGAATAGATTAAACCATTTTCCTTTACTGTTTGCTTATTTAAGCTTATTTTCCTTTTCAAAGTGTTTTCATTAGTGTATCAGTTTAAGTTTTCTAGCTTATTTATCATTTTAGTTTATCTTAGTTGCTTATTTCTTTTACTAAGTGTTTATTAGGGATAGTTAATTATCTGTTTTAGCTTAGTTGCTTATTTCTTTTATCTTTGTGTTTTATAAGCCTGGCAGTACTAACCTAAGCCCACCAGTACTAACTTAAGCCTAGCAGTACTAACTCTAAGTTAGTACTGGTAGTTAATACTGTTAGTACTATTGTTAGTACTGCTGTGTTTCTCTTGTTTAATTTAACTTAATTGCATGCTTAATTTGCCTATTTAGATTTAGATTAGCTTATTTGTGCCTTAGTGTAAAAGTTTTTAGTAGTTTTCATGCTTGTTCTCGTTTATGTTCTTGTTTAATTTTTATGTGCATTTGCTTTCAGTATTAATTCACAAACATTCCTTGTTACATTCAAACAGAAATCGTCAATCGTCTTGCGATTTTCCATTTCAGCCTCGTTGGGACATAACGACCCGGGAACACTCTATACTGCTTCCGGTTTTCTTGGTCTCGCGCGTTTTCGTCCCTTGTTGTGTATTTATATTTATATTTACTTATTGATACATAAAAATAAGGGTTGGTTCGCGCGTAGTTTTGACTAAGCGGTCGAAAACCAACCCTTCTTTTTATGTATCAATAAGTAAATATAAATATAAATACACAACAATGGACGAAAACACGCGCGGAGACCAGAAAACGTTGCTAAGTATAGAGTGTTCCCGTGGTCGTTATGTTCCAAACGAGGCTGAAATGGAATCGCCACAAGACGATTGACGATTCTGTTTGAATGTAACAAGGATTGTTTTGAATTAATACTGTTGAGCAAATGCACATAAAAATTAAACAGAACATAAACCGCGGGAACAAAGCATGAAAACTACTAAAACAATTTTACATAAGGCACAAATAGTAATCTAAATCTAAATAGGCAAAAATTAAGCAGCAATTAAGTTAAATTAAACAAGGAGAAACACCAGCAGTACTAACAAAAGTACTAACAGTATTAACTACCATAGTACATAAATTTTTGAGTTTAGTCTACTTAGGCTTTAGTTGTACTCGGTGGGCTTAGGTAGTACTGCCAGGAGTATAAAAACACAAAGATAAATGAAATAAGAAACTAAGCTAACACAGATAATTAACTATCCCTAATAAACACATTAGTAAAAGAATAAGCATCTATGATTAACTAAATGATAAATAAAAGCTGAAAACTTAAAACTGATTACACTAATGAAAACACTTTGAAAAGGAAAAATAAGCTTTAAAATAAGCAAACAGTAAAGGAATATGGTTTAATCTATTTAAAAGCTTGAAATCAATCTTTAAATAAGCTGAAATTAATAAGCTGTGATAAGCTAAGTTTAACTTACCAGTATTAAATGTTATAACTAACAGTACTAATTGGAGTTTAGTACTGGTAGCTTTAAGTTAGTAATGTTCCAAAAGTGGCTAGCAGTATTAACATTAGAGTTAGTCTGCTAGTGTAGACTTGTACTGTCCTAAAATGATACTGGCCTCCAGTACTAACTTAAAGTAGTCTGCTTAGTTGAAAACACCCCTGAAACTTTGTGAACATCATTTTCTTTTTATATTATTTAAAAAAAAGAATATCAAATAACAAATTAAAAAACTTAAAGCAAGTTTAATCAATTAATAAGCACTTAAAATAAGCAGAATGAGTATAGCAGTATAAACATATAAAACTAACAGTTTATCAATATATTGAACTTGCAGTTCTGCAATAATATGTAAAGCAAAGAAAAAGATGAGAGACTTACAAACAACTTGCTCAAAAAACCAGGGCCTAACCAAGAACATACAAGCTCTTACTTGTAGAAACAGTTAGTGAGAGTCCATAAGCCATCCATAACTGGCTTATAATCCAATAAGTAAGCTGTGGTTTTATTTGAGAGTGATATTTGTTATTTATCTTTTGTACTAATTAACTTTTTAGTATTTAATTAATGAAAACAGCTTATAAGTATGCTGTGGTGAGAGCTTTTGAACTACAAAACAATACAAATGACAAAAACTTGATACACAATGGAGTTAACTTTAAAACTCTAATTTGTATTTAAAAACTCTGAAGAGTTACAAAGCTTATTGAAAGAAAAAGCTGTAAATGACCAGTGGTCTTTGAAATGTTACTCGATCGGTTCTCAAGTGGTGTTGCTAGTTCGGCTCTTCCTTGAAGAAACTAGATCGGTACACAAAAGTTAAACTCGTTCGGTTGTTGAAGTGAAAACTAGTTCGGTGTCCTTAGCTTGTTACTCGTTCGGTTCTTTGTTATTGTAGCTCATTCGGTGGTCTTTGAAATGTTACTCGATCGGTTCTCAAGTGGTGTTGATAGTTCGGCTCTTCCTTGAAGAAACTAGATCGGTGGTCCTTACTCGTTCGGTTGTCCTCTTTTGTCCTGGTTACTAGAATATGGGATCGTTGTCTCTTTTTTTTTCTCAAGCCGTATGGACCACAAAATAAGCAAGCAAGCTAACCAAAAGCTTAAGAGTAAGCTCGTTGTACCAAAAATAAGCTACGAAAGAGAGCAAAAAAATGATCTAAATGGAAAGCAACTCAAATAAGAAAAACGCATCCATATTTGACCAAACTAAAAACGCACCCTTAATTGTTGACAAACGAAAACCGCACCCATATATGACCAAATAAGCCCAATTTTTTTTTGTTAACAGAAATCCCATATTAGTCAAAATGGTTACACTTTGTAACTGGATAAAAAAACAAGACAGCCGAAAAAAAAATAAGCATTAAAAGAAAAATAAGCCGAATGGGTAGAGCTTATTAAATAAGTTGTTGAAAAAGATCAATAAAAATGACCATAAATAAATCACTAAACACAACACTAAAGATCCCAAGGTGAAACCATGGCTCTTGATACCAATTGAAAGTTTCACTTAAACTATGATCCGGTGGTCTTGGTGAGTCAAACCACATGATAGCCATTTTAGTGAGAGAAAGTAGTGAGATGGAAGATGGACTTGTGATTAGATGGAAAATGGATGAAGGATACAAATGACTCAACACCAAAAATAATGACTCAACCCCTCTATGGAAGCCATAGAGGGGTATTTATAGCCCATACGCCTCTAAACTATACATAGTTGTCTATTCTAGTCCTCGCGTATGAGACTATGATAAACTATGGTAATTCTGTAATGTCGTCACGTAAAAGTGAATTCCCAACAATTTGCTTAGGTGCCTGCTTCAGTCCATATAGAGACTTAATCAGTTTACACACCTTGTTTTCATTGTCAAGCATGATGAAGCCCTAAGGTTGATTCATATAAACCTCCTCTTCCAAGTCACCATTCAAGAAAGCTGTCTTCATATACATCTGATAAATAATCAGATTTTGAATTAATGCCATAGCAATCAACAATATTATGGTACTGATACGAGCCACTGGAGCATAAGTATCAAAGTAGTCTATCCTTGACTTTTGTTTAAAGCCCTAAATGACCAGCCTTGCCTTGAACTTTTCAATAGTTCCATCTACCTTTAGTTTTCTTTTGAAGATCCACTTGCAACCAAGAGGTTTGCAACCTGGAGGTAGATCAGCCAACACCCAAGTATTGTTGCCCATGATGGAGTCCATCTCATCATTAATTGCTTCTTTCCAGAAAGCAACATCCTAGGACTTCATTGCTTCATCAAATGTTTTTGGGTCATCCTCAATATTAAAGCAATAGGAGTGTTGGTCAGAGACCTCATCCCTTGTTTCTTTAATTAAATATAATTGAAATTCAGGCCCAAAATTCTTTGGATTCCTATTCCTTTTTGCTTTTTCTAAGCTCAGGTTCAGGTTGCTGAGCAACCTTTTTAGTGACCTCTTCAGGGACCACTGAACCACCAATGTCTTCAGTTCTATTAGGAATCTTGAGACTTGGTCTAGGGACTGATGAGAATCTATTCTCATCGAAGATTGCATCCCTTAATTCAATTATAGAGTTAATTAAAACTGAATCATTAGGCTCAATGACATAGAACCTAAAACCCTTGGAATGCTCAGCATGTCCAATAAAGATGCATTTAATGCCTCTTTCACCCAAAGTTTTTAGCTTTGGATTAGGGAGTCTTACAACTGCCCTACAACCCTAAACCCTGAGGTAGTTCAGATTTGGTTTCCTTTTAGTCCAGAGTTCATAAGGGGTAATCATGTTCCTTTTATTGGGAACTCTATTCAATAAATAGCAAGCTGTTAATATAGCTTCACCCCAAAACCCTTGACTCAGTCCTAAGTAGGACAACATGGAATTAACTATTTCTTTTAGTACTCTATTTTTTCTTTCAGATATACCATTTTTTTGTGGAGTATAGGGGGCAGTCGTTTCATAGATAATACCAACAGACTGAAAATACAGAGTATCCATGTACTCACCTCCCTTATCAGTCCTAAATCTTTTGATTTGGGACCCTTATTGTAATTCAACTTCAGTTTTGAATACTTTGAATTTATTTAATGCTTCGTCCTTTGATTGTAATAAATAAACATAACAAAACCTAGAAGCATCATCAATAAATCTCACAAAGTATTTTTATTCCTCAGTGAAGGAGTAGCATGCAAATCACATAAATCACTGTGGACCAGCTCTAAAACTTCAGTTTCATGTTTTACATTTTGAAATGGTTTCTTAGTTATTTTGTTCAGCGTGCAAGTCTTACACTTTTCAATGTCCATGTCAAAAGCTGGGATTAACCCATCCTTAGACATATCTTGCATCCTCTTAAAGTAGACATGGCCAAGTCTAGCATGCCATAGGATTGAATCATTCAGTTTAGAGGTTGACATAAAGGCTGAAGCAATATTATCATTAACAATATTAAGCCTGAACATTTGATTACTCAAATAACCAAAACCAATAAGCATACCATGTTTGGATAAAATAAATTTATTAGATTCAATCACTTGTTTATAACCACAATTATTCAAAACACTACTAGAAACTAAATTCTTCCTTATATTAGGAACATGCAAAACATTAAACAACGAAACAATCTTTCCAGAACTAAATCTAAGATCTACACAACTACGTCCAATTACTATAGACCAGCAACATTGTTGCCTTTTGGCTTGTCTTCATCCTGCACCTTGAGGGACTCCTCAATACGTAAATGACTACCCAACTCAACAAGAGTTAACTCATCCTTATTATGTTTCAAGGTATGCTTGAAATCTTTCAAAGAATGAGGGAGTTTATAAATGATACAAGAGACCTAAACAGCCTCGTCCATGTTCATTTTATGTTGTGTAAATCTACCAAGTTTATCAAGAAGTTTATTGTATTGTTCAATAACTGGT
>BQNB010208291.1:0-10418 GCA_026074375.1 Tanacetum coccineum
AAATAAAAGTTGCCTAAAAATTTAACATCTATCATCTAGTTAAGCCTTAAATAATCGAATTTCTAAAGACGACGACAAAAAACATGTGACTGACTTTACATATTTACAAGGTCCTAAAAAATTGAAGGCTTGAGCCTTAACTTTACTTGCTTTACCCTTGAACCACTACTGCATTTCTCATCACATTCTCGCCATCGACCACCTGTTCATTCCATGGTATATCATTATATCGCCATTCTTGCCTTAACATTCCCTGACAAAAGTGAGGATCTTTTGAAAATTAGGCATTTTTTTCTCTTTACATAATTACAGTGGTTTTTTAAGAATGCTTATGGTGTGCTAATAATAAATTCGATTTTAGTGTTTGCAAACTTCAAATGATTCATCCTATCTTTATTATATAAGACGTCATAAACTTCTTTTATTCCTGTATTAGTTAGTTGAGGTTGATATAGTTTATTATTGATGAAAATGAATGATAAAAAAAAATGTTGATATTATTGTTGATCAAGTTTCAAAACAAAATAAGGTTAGAATAATTGTAAATCATAAAAAATTATTTTATGTTTTACTAATCTACATTCATATGCTTAATTTTCTCGTATTTTACAGATTTATCTCACTTTTGCTCTCAAAACTAATCTATTTTCAATCCCAGTTTGTTAAACTGTAACTAGGATGATGTCATTGTCTTATTTGATTATCTTATGTTTTATAACCGTTACTCAAAACATTTAATCGCAATATCACAACTATAATTGTTTACTATTAGAGAAGCTTAGCTCGTTGCTATGCACGAGCTCTCGCATATTATATATTATGTTTATATAGCTAAAGTCAAACAAAAATAGAGTTGGTTTTTGAGTAAACGAAGGATTGCAACACAAAGTTGATCTATGCATTTTTGTGCATGTCCCATTACATTATACATTGGGGATATGGAATATCAAATGAAAATTTGGATAAATTATACGACATAAATAATATAATAAAAATTATAAGACAATCGCAGATGAAACATGAAAAAATTATTCTAAGGGTTCTGGTAAACTTATTTTTAACACGTTTAAGAAACACAAATATACATACTTATGATACATCGAGTCTTTATTCCTGGAGGTTGAATGAAAAAGGGGTGCTTCGGATCGAAAATAACCACTAGTGATATGGCAAAGATCTATCGGAGGGAAGTCATAAAGTAGACAATTATTATTGAAAGTACAAACACTTAATGCGTGTCTAAATACCTTAACGCCAGCTCTTATAGCACTCGGTATCACTTCATAACCAATGTCATTCCTTGGTGGACACCAAATGGCTTGAGTCATTTCGATGCCCCCCCCCCTCGCGCCATATGCCAAGCCATTGTGATTGCATACGTCATTTGCTACTCTTTGTTAATTTTAATCGAGTTTTTTGTTGAGTTCGTTTTTTATTGGGTATGATGGGTTCCAAAAGAAACCTTTTTGACTTGAGTTATGAGTAAATGAGTATTATGATGTGTAAATGTTAATAAATGAATGCTGAAATGACGGTGAAGGTTGACCGATTCGGTCTTGTGGTGTCCTTGTAGGTCGCCTCATTGTGGGATGGTGGTTGTGATGTTGGTCGTGAAGAACTAGGTCGGATATACGACCGAGATTTTAGATTTGTGTTGTGTGTGTGTTTATTTAATTAAAATGTATTTTTGTGGGGTATGTTTTTTGTAGTGCATGTTGTTTTACTGTGGCTAAAAGGTCGCATGTAGATCGCCGAAGAGGAAAAGCTGAGATGACATGCAAAATATAAATCGTCCGATATCTTTACTATGGATAGCCTAATATTTTGTGCTCTTAGCGCTGCTTTTGCAAAAAGTAAGTAAGTAACTCTTAATACCGTATTTCACGGGTTATGTGTCTCAATACCGTCTTTCACGGGTTATGTGTCTCAATACCGTCTTTCACAGTGTATGGGGGAACGTTGAGACGTAAATTGTCTTACTCCTATTTAAGGTAGAGATGCTGGTTTCCAGTTTCTTCCTAAAGCACTAAAATGTCCCCTCCGACCATACAAGAAGTGATGATCGAACTCTTGATCTTTGTCTCCAGAGACAAAGATGATAACCAACTGATCCAACCTTACTATATACTTTTGCAATTTCCATTATTTAAAAATGAATTCAACTTACCATTTTTTTTAAAAACGTTTTACGTCACAAAAGTTCAAACATATCTTAACCGCACAAACCTGTGACTAGGAATTTCTTGAATGACATTGTACATATATAAAGACAATTTGTTTGTTATATAAGCACAAATAACACATTCACTTTGTGATTTCTAGCACACTAATATAGACAAAATCATGTTGCCTGGCACAATTTTCAAATATAGTAAAGTCGCTATAGTAAATTCACCTTTTTTTTTCTTTAGCTTTTGTAAAGTTTTAGCATTTGATAATGAGAACAAATCATGGGCAAATCTACCAAACAAAACTGTGTTTTAGTTAGGCATAAAGGTATGATTAGCTATACATTATGGACTTAAAAGTTAACGTGCTAAAAAAATGACACTTTCAAAATATATTTAATTCAGCAATAAAATGTAATTTTTTGACCACTTGAGCTATTCGAGTTAAAATCTGAGATGGCTCAACAACTAAACAAGGCAAATTCATCATGCTCGATCACATGGAATAAGTAAATGTCTTTATCGACTACATTCATGCGTTTATTCAGACATATGATTCGTAAAATCGTATGTGATTTGTGAAATCTTATGTGGTTTGTTATTCTAAAAATCATATACGACTTCACAAATATCACATGTGATTTTAAAATAACAAATCACAGTTAATTTTACAAATTATGTGTGATTTTTTAAGATTTAAATTGATCACTGAAAAAAAATTTGAATTTTTTTGTCAAAAGTATATAGAAAATTTCCTTGAAAAAAGATGATTTAATTATCGTCGTAATTTATGATTCGTTACGCATAACGATTATTGGTTTGTAAAATTTATAATGTTTAAAAAGAAAATTTTAAGTTAGTTTTATGGTTTGATGAAATGTTTATAATATATGCTAGATATTCTTATAATGTACATTATTGTAGGGGTATTGATCGGTTCGATTGTCAGGTTGTTCGATTAGTTTGGTTAATTTTTTTTGGTGAAATCGAAAATAGAACTGAACCGAGCTAGAATTCAACCGAACCAAAAAGGAAACCGAATCTGAATTCGGTTCGGTTTTCGGGTTGATCCGAATAACCCGAATTACATCATTTTCTTTAAAAAAAAATTACATAAATATTTAGAAAAAAAAACTTTCTACCATAAAAAGTTTTTTTTATATTAGACTAAAATTTTAATAGTCTTTATATAATATATATAAATATATTTATATAATTTAGTTTTCGGTTCGGTTTGCCAAACTCATATCAAACTTGAAAATCGAATTTGTAGTTCGATTCGGTTTTGACAAATTCCAATTTGGTTATTTTCGGTTATGTTTGGTTTCAATTTTTGATTTATTCAGTTTTTTCGATTTTTCTAATCACGCCTACATTATTTTGTCACGTTTTAGAAAGATTTTTAATGAGTTTAGAAACGGTCCAATAGTTGAATATGATGGGCCTCGCATTCGGGCTCAGATGACAGACATGTTTATGTCGTACTTAAAAATTATTGATCGAGATAAGATAAAAAAATATGGACTAGCTGATGTTACAATTAACGAACACGACAGGTAAAGAATGATGATACATCTTGACATTGCTGGTTCGCTACTTTGTCATCACAAATGATTGGGCTATGAGATTAACAATTTGATATTTTAATAATCATTATAACGAGTTTTGAAATCCGCGTTTTGCGGCATGTCGTTTGTTAGTTGTTGATATTGTCGTTGTTGGGATATTTTTGTTTGAGTCCGTGGAGATAAAATATATGTTTTATATTCAGGATTGAGTTGCGTTAGTGGGCCGGGTTCCAAAAAGTGGTTAGTAACCAGACAGTCAATACATACACACCCAACGCCGGCCCAATATTAAGCCCAAAAGTGAGGCTCAAAAGCGACTTGACTCATCTACTTGCTAAATGTATATTTAATAAAAATGTTAAACGTCACTGGAACCATATATTTTGTTCAGGGTATTTATGAGAAGGGACTATTTGACTTAGATGTACGCGGCATAATATCCTTTATCTTTCGGACTGTTGTGCATTATTTCCCTTGTGACACCCGATCTATGCACTTAGTGAAATTTGAACATGAAACATATTATTTTGTGAATATATCAATGTGCCTAATCTTAACATGTTTTTCACACTGCCCATATTATGTACCTATATTTTGTTTTTGCGGTTTTCATCGTCTATAAATATCATGAAAGTGTCATTCAAAGACAACCTCTAACTGAATGCAATGTTGGGTCTCATATGGTGTATATGCATTGGTATTGATAAGATAGTCCAAAAAGTTTACATGTTTCATGAGTTGGTATATATGTGTACATGCATAACATGAGACCGAAAAAAAACCCTGCACAAAATAAGAATAAAAAAACCCGCCCTGCAACAACGCGTGGACGTCGTTTAAGGCACAAGTGATCCATAAAATTATATTAAAAAAAAACCGTATAAAAAAATCTTTAAACATGAGGCCCAACACATAAACACATATAAGAAAAAAAAAACTATTAAACATGAGACCGAAAAAAAAAACCCGCAAAAAAAATTTAATTAACACCCCGCAACAACGCGCGGAGAATTAACGCCCCGCAGCAACGCGCGGGTAATCATGCTTGTTATGTACCTATATTTTGTTTTTGCGGTTTTCATCGTCTATAAAGTACATGAATGTGTCAGCAAAGACAACCTCTTAACTGAATGTCAATGTTGGGTCACATAAATGGTGTATAAGCCATGGTATTGATACGTATAGTCCAAAAACTTTACATGTTTCATGAGTTGGTATATATGTGTACATGCCTAAATACGTGTATAGGGAAATATTCACGAGGTGGTGTATAGATACAAAACCCATTCATGGAATCTTTCCTGCTATTGACATGTTATAGTTATACTAGTAATTCTTTATTTTTGTATATATTTGTTTTACTACGTAATAGTTCCTCACCGCGCAAGCGTATATACTAATCGCTCCCGAGAGTTTTGCATTTTACCACGATTGTCAGCATCCCTCTCAGTTGAGATTTTTTCCATATATGCCAGGCTCGAACCCGAGACCTTGGTTAAAGAGCAGGAGACCCTTAACCACTCATGTCAACCTCAATTAGTCTTTATTTATTTTAGTTACTACTAGAATGTCCAATTTGCTCAAATTTTAAGTTATAGTTAATTATACTTGTAATTCTTTATTTTAATTAGCCTGCATGCATATCCTTATTTTTTTTAGAACGGCAACTATTATAAAACCAACTAGCAAGAAGCTAGAAAAGAATACAAATATATCAAATATGGTGTATTCAACCAACTATCCCAACTAAAAGTACAATCACATCTAAAAGGCACCAAGTGAAAGAGCGCGAAACAATATCGTCAAAAATAACAACTTTACGAGGGGCTTTCGACGAGAAGAGCAACTGAATACGAACATCCATACGCTCCACCAAGTTATATAAAGAACTCCTTCCAGCAAATCTTAACTTTATAGCTTACTCTGATGGAAATGAACCAATTAAGCCAATCATGCAAGATGAACCAAGGCGTCCTGATAGATTCCACCAGCGGCATACTAGCCTGACGATATTCCGTAGCCAATTGCCAACTGAAGAACAAGTGCGAGTGAATCTTCCTGAGCAGATGACAAAGCGACATAAAAGACAGAAACTAGGACACCGCATGTCTGAAAATTGAGGATTCGAGTAGCAACCGATCCAGTAAAACCTTCCAAGCAAAAACATTTTATTTTAATATTGGAACATATTTAACCCATCGATACAGTATGGGCATTCGGCAAGAAACAATCCCATCAAGAAGAATGCGAACATCTTGACCCGAAAAAACACCTTCCCAATTAAATCACACCCATCAATCCATCCATATAGACAACAATTGTCCCTTCAATATATGTTTTGAAGAAAGCTAATGAGAAGATTCAACCCCTCCCTCTAACAGAACGACGAAGATAAGAGGTACCGAGAATTGCAGTTTATCATCCACCGTACAATCTTTATTAAATCTCCCAAGCATAAATTGCTGAATATGAAGGAAACATAACACGAAGTTGAGTTTAGTCACCAAGTCCAAACTTCAAACCAAAATTGGTGCGTATACCAATTTTTTTAAAAAAAAAAACCCACACGAAATTTATTTGACAGTGGAGAAACTGGTTCACACCACGTCTTTAAGCATATGCACCTCGCGAATAATGGATTTCGAAGTCGAGTAACGAAACGAGATAATTTTATATAATGAAAGAGAGCCATGCATAGACAGATAGAGACGAACACAATAAATTATCCCGTGCTATGAATCACCAAGACACATTGAAAAGTTTTGCCCTATTTAAATGCATAAAAAACTTGAGACACTAAACCTCCATACTTCTTGGACGCAAGAACCTTGGCCCATTTGATCCACACTATTTTCCTCTCGTCGCATTGAACACCATATGAAAAAATATCTACGTAGGACCTGCCATCGTTTGGTAAGTACACCGAGCTTAGGACTTATAATGGACATATTAATAAAAAGGTTGTCGACCCACTAACCTACTTTGCAAAGATAAGCCTTCCTCCAACATATAAAGTTTTAAGTTTCCAATTAGATAGACGAGCTTTAAGTTTACCAATCGTATCGTCCCATACCTGAAGAGTCGAGCTATTACCTCCAACCATCACCCCTAAGTATTTAAAAGGGGTTTTCATAGTCGAACAACCAAAATATAAAGCTGCAGCATTAACATCCTCACTTCGAATCCCGACTCAAGAAGGTGACTTTTTTTTAGAGATTGATCGAGAGGCCGGACTACAAAGAAACACAATGAAGAATGTGAGTATACCAGATAGATTTAGAAATAGACACACTCACCAAAAAATACTCACATCATCCGCATAAGAAAGAATAGGAAATATTAAGAGACGACCAATTTTGATGCCCTTAAAAATTCCGCGCCATGATGGCCCTAATAACGAAAGATGAAGAGACGCCATAAATAAGATAAAAGGTAAGGGGCCAAAGGATCTCCTTTCTTCAACCCATACTGAAATTAGGAATTCGGACGTTGGACAACCATTAAGGAGGACCGAAGCCCAAACAGAAGTGTAAACAACCCCGAATCCACGACACCATTTAGAACAGAAACCAAAAGCTCTAAGCACATCTTCTAAAAAATCCCACCTTATCGAATCATAAGCCTTGGCAAAATCAACTTTAAACACCATGGCTTGTTGTTTCTTATGCTTGCACCAAGAAAGTAATTCGTTTATGATAAACGGGCCATCAAGAATTTGCCTATTAGGAAGAAACGCCGTTTGAACATCCGATATAAGACCAGAGATGATCGACGAAAGTCGAGTGGCTAATATTTTGGTGACAACCTTGTAAAGACTCCCGATCAAGCTAATTGGACGATAATCATTTACGAACATGGGATCATGGTTTTTCGAAATGAGAGTTACATCCTCTAGAAAATGAACTATGATCGAAAAACCATTCCACAGCAGCACAAAAATCAGATCCTAAAGTGTCCCAGAACTTTCAAAAAAACTCAAAAGTGAACCCGTCTGGTCTAGGAGATTTATTCTCTCCACAGCCCCACACAACATTGCGCACTTCATCTCTGGAGATCGGACTCTCCAACATGTCCAACTGATCAGAAGACAATCGATTAGGGAAGGTATAGTTAAATTTACATTTGTTGGCAGTCGGGGCTCGAAACCGATTAGCAAAATGCAAACGAAATTCTTCTTTGACACGACAGGGATCATCTACCCATTCGTCAATTAGCATAGGACATTGTTCCTGAATTTCTAAACGAATATATGCAAATGAGTAACAGAACTTCTCATCTATCTCTTGATCATTTTTGTACTTTTGTTTTGGAAATTTTTGGACCAGAGTATTTGAGGAAACCCACAGTGACTGATGTTGTAAAGCTTTATTCGCATCACGAAGAAATGCACGAGTTTCTGAAAATGTTATGAAGCCTTGATTGTACGAATTGGGAGTGGTTTGGTTGTCCGTACGCAAACAAAGCGCAATATGTTAGACGTGATCATGGTCTGAATCCATTCATTTTGTTGGAAGATGTTGCGTCACAAGGCTTATGGATATGACATGCTTTCTTTGGTGTTTCTGGGTCGAACAACGACATCAACGTTTTACATCAATCCCCTTTATTTAACGATCTCACAACCGGACGAGCATCCGAGATTTCTTTTGTGGCTAACGGCGTAACTTAACCATGGAGATATTAGATATTATCTTGTTGACAGGATATATTTGGAAATGGGCGACACTCGTTAAGACGATTCCAGAACCATCTGATGATGACTACAAGCGAATAAGGTATAAGAAAATGCAGGAATCGGCAAGGAAAAATGTGAAACGACTGATTGGTGTTCTAAAGAATAAATGAGTTATACTAGTCAATCTCGCACGAGCAATGAAAAAAGAAAGAATAATAAATATGATGTATGCATGCATCATATTACATAATATGGTTCGATAATACAAAGGATACACAATATCTCCCGATTGGTATCCGGAGGAAGCACATTAACCGGACGACCTCGAACAATCCGTTGAACAAGCACATCTAACCTTCGTGCCGATTTGGTCGAACACTTGTCTCGTAATGTTTGATTTCAGTTTTAAATATAATATTTTTAGTATTCGAAGTCTATGTAATGTTTTTAATTTATGAAGAGTAAATTGTAAAACAGGTCCTTGTGGTTTGGCCAAATTGCAGATTTGGTCCGTCGAATTTCAAAATTGCAAAAACAGTCCGTATTTTGAAGGTTTGGTTTCACTTTTGGTCCTTGGTCGACCTGAAATGACTAAAAAACCCCTCTTAACGGACGGTTTTTGTAAAAGAACAGAGGGGTATTTTAGTCATTTTAGATCGACCAATGACCAAAATTGAAACCAAACCTTTAAAATACGGACTGTTTTTGCAATTTCGAAATTCGACGGACCAAATCTGCAATTTGACCAAACCACAAGGACCATTTTTGCAATTTACTCGTTCGTAAATGATCCTCCATTTATAACCATGTCAAGTTCACCAATAAAGAGCGAGTAACTAACTAGCTGTACGTCTTGAATAGAAACGAGGCTGGGATACACCCGTGCGTTGCGCCGGGCTTGTTTTTATGTAAAATCTTGTTGTTAATTATGTGAAGCATAATATAATACTTCAAATTATACAGAGTTGCCACAGAGCATGTAAGTACCAAATACAAACAATAAATCTTAGTAGCATAAATTGCAAAAGTAAACAATGCTTCCTAATTTAGCTGATAAGGGTTGTAAATTTAGCTTGTGTAGTTTGGTGACTTTTATAGTTCTAGTAGATGAGCTCCTGCAACACATGAAACAAACGATAAATTTTCACTCATTGTTACTAAAACTAACTTAAAGAAACCAAGATTCTTTTGCATAACCTAAATCCTATGACCAATGATAATAATTCATCAATAAACAAATGTCTATAAGCTTACCTATTTGACCCAGATGGTATAAACCGAATGCACTAACATCTAAAATTATGTAAACTTTTCCTAAGCCCCATACAATAGCATACATATACATATGGTGTCACACTGCCACACACCTCATATTATTTTCGGAATAAAAATTATAATAACAATACTAATCAAGGTTGGTATAACTTCACCAAGATTATGAAATAGCAAAAATATTGTGCGCGATAAATCAAAATGCGTTGGAGCTTGACATGTTCGTTCACACGGGTAAGAATTGGGCCCGATACATCCAAATGCTGTAAAACAAACTCGAATATAAGATAAAAACTTTCTGGAAATACGTACCTTGATCACTCGATGTAGTGTTGGAATTTGACGTCCCTGCATGTATGTATGCGTCAGAAGTCATTTAGATCCATTCTTCATCTTCGTCCAAGTACTTAAGCTTGCAAGGCCCAGGATTTAGCTTGCATCTCTTGTTAATTTCCTCCTCAAACATAAGCTGATAAGCATTAATCTCCTCTTGTGTTGGTATATATTTGTAGCACCTCGGAAAAATTTAGAACTCCTTTTCCTTTTATGTAAGAGTAAGTACCACGAGCATTTGCAAATTTGCCGTTACTTTCCAATAAAAAGTTATCCTTCAAGCGGCATACAATATTTTACGCTATTGAGAGTTTTAATAGCGCGTATAAATTATCATTTTGCTCTCGGATCTAAAAGGGTATTTTAGAAAACGCGTAGCAATAAAATCATATTTTTCACGCC
>BQNB010208292.1:0-10418 GCA_026074375.1 Tanacetum coccineum
AAGAGTTCTTTTTACAAATTCAGCAATTAAGCAACTTAGAACCACTTTTAAAATGACAGATTGGAGATTTTGATAAAACGGCTAAAAAAACTTAACAAAACTATATTTAAGCTTATGAAAACTATATTTGAGTTGATAAGACAAAACATGAATGAAACAAAAGGACTAAAATCGTCATTCAAGAATTCTACAAGCTGGTGGAGAATTATTGAAGATTTAGTCAAAGATATCAAAAGATCTCCTTATGAAGAAAGAAGATAACAGAAGATCAAGTTAAATATTTAAAAGATTTATGTTTATCTCTTTGTAGAACCTATTATCTCTAGTATATAAAGAGATACAAGTTATAGGTTTTAGGCATCCAGAAAAGTGTGTCAATATGTAAACACCAGGAAAGTGTATGTGTGTTCTAGGCGTGAGTTCTCTAATGTAGACGTCTAGGGTTTGTTTGTTTTAGCCTCAAGGATCTATGATTCCTGTTACTAGTTAGAGTAACCGTTCTAGAATTGATCATCTAGAATTGGGGCTATGAAGAACGTTTGGTTATTAATGAAGAACACCTTGTTGAATATCTTTGTTCTTATTCCGCTTTGTTTTTATAACTTATGAACATTGATATTATCCTAGATAAAGGTCTAAACAACCTGAGCTTAAACGATCTAACGATCTTTAGGTTTCCACAATTGGTATCAGAGCCTCGTGGCTCTCGATCTAGGATCTACAAGGTGTATTGATGTCGAATCTATGAAGGAAGAGTGGTCATGTTCTCTGTTTTTGGTGTTTGGTTCAATTCGTTGCAATTAGGGTATTCACAAATCCTAATTTAATAAAAACAGGAATGGTGATCATTAATGTTTCTACTAGCTTTGGTGAGTCAATCGTTTGATTGATGATGAACCCTAGTAGGGATGCATAACACACGACATCAAGATGATAGATGCAAAGACAGGATTTAGTGAGTTTAGCAACTAAAGTGTGTTCAAATGGTATGGAGGGAGGAGCACTGTATATGCCAAGGAAGATTTTAGTACGGCTGGGTTATGAAGTTAGTATGCCAGCTTTATTATTAGTACTGCTTATGAGTATTAGTAGTGTTCTTCATAAATTAGTACTGTCAGTTGTATGTTAATTATACTGCCCCCCTACACCCAATGGGTAGTTAATATTGTAGCCTTTATCTTTGAATAGGTTAGTGTGCAGCTTATGGTTAGTAGTGGCTTATGTAAGTTAGTGCTGCCAGGAGACGTTAATACTGCCAGTTCATGTTAGTGCTGCTATCACTAAGGGTTAATGCTGCCAGTTTATACTTAGTGCTGCTAGTATGATTTTAATGATGCCAGTGCTAATTTTCTGATGCTGGGTAAATTTTTAGCGTTACTACTATTGGACTTAAACCAAGATTTGTGCTACTCGTATGTTTAATACTACCAATAGAAGAAGTTTTCTACTGTTGGTTACTACTGCTTGGTTTAAGGGGAAGGTAAAGTTTTGGTTTAAATATGCTTAAAAGATTTAATGGCTCATTATTATTTGCTATAATTGGTTACGAAGAAGGTTAATTATCATCTATTTGACGATGAATTGGAATTATTTGGGTTTGTGTTTTATCATACCTTTTAGCAGGAGGTAACTTGTTTGTGTTTTCAATGTTGTGGCGAAGAATTGACAAATCTATCAAAGGTGTGTGATCTAACTTATGGTGCTCAATGCTCACATTTTCTATCACTTTGGTTATGTGTCTCATAGAAGATGAGGATAAATTATCAAGAGATTGCAGTCTCCCTATACATTGGTTTTGGGTATATGTTCGAAGTCACATGGATAGTGCAAGATATAAGACACAAGTTTGGGTTATTCTACATCAGCATCAAGTTCGTTATACTTAGTTTTCTTCATCAGTGATCATTACATAGAGCTTACAGAATTAAAGATTCAAGAAATGGTTAACATATGGGTTTCAGGGGAAGCTTAATGTTAAAATGTTTAACCATTTATATGCTACATCGAGGTGAAGGTATTTACTACTACTAGCCTTTGTTACTACTGCTAGTGTAAGTTTTTACTGCTCAAGAACATTTTTATTAAGGTGCGTAATAGAGGGCAATTTGGGTTATTGGAATACTTGGATTGGATGTGGTGAATGTTTGGTAAAACCTTGTTATGATAATATTGATTCTATGTTTGAATATTTTGCCTATGTTATCATTATCCTAGATTAGTTCTTAACAAACTAGAGCTACAACGATCTTTATGGTTTTCACAATTGGTATCAAAGCGGGTTGCTCTCGATCTAGGATTCTACAAGGTATGATGCTTTTGATTTTCAATGATTTCTTTGTATCGAATTTGAACTTCTATGATTTTCGGTAATCTTCTTTTTCGATTGATCGAATTCGGTAAAAGCATAATATGGTTTTCATGTTAAAGGATTCATGTTTTTTTATTGGTTCTTGATCTGTATTGGATCCAACAAGGGTTTTAATTGTGTTCGTTGGTTATTCTGCTCACCATAACGCAACCTTTGGATATTCGTTTATAAAACCCTAAACACAACAGCACCTTGTTCTTGTTCTTGGTCGTTCAATCAATAAATCTATCAATCACGGCTGTTCTTGTTATAGTCGTCATGTATGGTGTGATCTGGTGCTTCTAATTGAATATCGTAGTAATTGGTTCATGATTCATGAAGGTTGGTTAGGGTTCTACTAGTCGAGAATTTGAAACCCTAGTTTTTAGGGTATCTATAGATCCTGCTGCTAACCATGGTCGTTATTATGGAACCGTATTACTGCTGCTATGTTGTGTAGCTGCTGCTTTTGTATCTCATGTTGATATATGTTTTCATGTTTACAATTTATTGTGATCAACAAGAAGAACAGCAAACGAATTTGTATATGAAGAGCAGTTGTTAGGGTTCGAATTTGATGCGTTTCAAGATGTAGATCATGTTTATTTATGGTGATCGTATCAAGGATAACAGATTTATTATGGAGGTTGCAGCAGCAAGAACACTTGCAACAACAGAAGAAAACTCTAATAAATAGGGTTTGCTGGTTCATGAAGATTGGGATTATGGAGACAAAGGAATCAGTTATAAAGAAAGATATTGTTCATGGATACGTGAGATTGGATATGACAGCTTGCAAAAGATTTTTGGAATAAATTCACGTAGAATATATGTGTGTATACATGGAAAGGTGCAAGTCAAGCGTGTATCTGTTCGTGATATATGGTGATGTATACAGTATCAAACATGGGCTCAAGTTATTTGCACATGGAATTTTAATACTGTTCTTGATTCTATTGTTGCTATTGGTTCGTGCTAACAGTAGAAACAATACTTAATACTGTTTGAGCAAGTTTTGGTTAGTACTGCTTGCTTTTTCGTTAATACTGTCAGCTTATGATAGTACTGCTGTCAAAAATTAGTATTGTTGGCTTATTATTTTAGTACTGCCAGACTTGTCCGAGATATGAGGTTTGTACTGCAAGTGTTATCCAATAAGCAGTTAATACTGCTGGTTACATTCGATATCGGACAACACATAGCTATTGGATCTTGGATACTAAAGGATATCGGACAGTACATGTTTAGACAACACACATAGGAAGTTTTTGGTATATGATTTTTGTTCTTGCACACAACAGAGAAGGATAACACACACAGAAGAGTATGGTTTTGGATTTGTTACACACAGGTTCAAGAGGTATTTAAGACAGATTTAAATGTGCTTAAAAGATTTAATGGCTCGTTTTATTTGTTCAATTGGTTACGAAGAAGGTTGTTTATCATTTATTTGACATTGAAGAGGAGTTTCACGGATGCGTGTTCTTATCATATCTCAAATGGCTTATAACATTTAGAGGTAACTTGTTCGTTCTTAGAAACGATGTGACAAAGAATTGACAAATCTAGCAAAGGTGTGTGATTTTTATTATGGTGCTTAATGCTCACATTTGCTATCACTTTGGTTATGTGTCTCATAGAAGATGAGGATAAATTGTCAAGAGATTGCGGTCTCCTTATACATCGGTTTGGGTATACGTTCGAAGTCACGTGGATAGTACAAGATATAAGACATAAGTTTGGGTTGTTCTACTTCTTCATCAAGTTTGTTATACTTAGTTTTCTTCATTAGTAATCATTACGTAAAGCCTACAGAATTTGAAGATTCAAGAAATGGTTAACATATGGGTTTTAGGAGAAGCTTAATGTTAAAATGTTTAACCATTTATATGCTACATTGAGGTGAAGGTTTTTACTACTGCTAGCCTTTGTTACTACTGCTAGTGTTAGTTTCTACTGCTCAAGTTCATTTTTCTTAAGGTGCGTAATGGAGGGCAATTTAGGTCATTGGAATACTTAGATTAAAGTGTAATATTGGTTCGTAGTTGTGAATATCAAAGTTGCATACTTTAGTCTCCTATTTGATATTGACAAAAAGGGGAAGAAGATTTGATGATTTGCAACTTGTAGATCCTTGGTAGCTTAAGGGGAAGTTTTCATTTGTATATTAACTTCAGGGGAAGTTCGTGCTTATTTGGTTTTGTCATTATCAACTAGGGGAAGATTGTTGGGAATTATATTTGAGTTGATAAGACAAAACAAGAATGAAACAAGAAGGACTTAAAGGAAAAGGACCTAAATCGACAATAAGAGATTCTTCAAGCTGGTGGAGTATATTCTACAAAAGATGGAAGATATCAGAAGATACTAAAAGATATGCTCAAGAAGAATAAAGATAAAGATTAAAAGATTTAGTTTCCTTATTGTATTTATTATGTTTCCTTGTAAACCTAGATATCTCTAGTATATAAAGAGATACAGGTTATAGGTTTTAGACATCCAGAAAAGTGTGTGTACACAAAGTGTTAGAGATGTAGACGTCTATAGAGTTGGTGTAGCCTCAAGGTAATCAAGGTTTTCCTTGATCCCTGTTACAGTTCATTGATGTAACCGTATTATTCTGATCAAATAATATTGGGGCTGTGGTGAATGTTTGGTAAAACCTTGTTACAATATCATTGTTCTTATGTTAATTCCGCTATACATATTTTATGTTCATTGATGTTGTTAATCCTAGACTAAGCCTAGATCTTTAAACTCAACATGTGGTATCAGAGCCATGTGGCTCTCGATCTAGGATCTACAAGGTTTTAAAGAAACCCTAAAAACCCTAATTTTCAAGAAATCGTGTGGTGAAAGTTTTATGGGGTTTTGAAGATTCAGTGCTATAATGATGCTTATAATCGTCCTCTCTACCTGTTTGGGTATGCAATACGATTGGTAAGCTTTGTTACTATTTATTTGGGTTTCTTTTTGATCCGTTGTGCTCTAACTGATCAAACCCTAGACAATTAGGGTTTGTATATTTTTCGGATCTGATGTGGTGTATACACGGCTTGGTATGAATTCATTCAAACTCTTTTAGGGTTTTCTTGATAAGCCGTGATTGTATAAAGTTGGGGTTTGCACTAATGGTATCTATGGTGGTCATGATTTGGAAGAGAAGGATGTTAATGTTATTCTTGATCATTATCGTGCTTAAATCAGAAGACATGGAAACTTTCAAGGCAATGATCTAGATCAGCTGGTATACAACTGGTAATAGGATAGTTACTACTGTTGGATTTGTATACAAAGTTAATGCTGTTAAAGAAGATTAATGTTGCTTGGATATAGTTTCTGCTGTTTGTTTAAATTAGTGCTGCTCGACTCAGTTAATGCTGCTAGGGCTCAAGTACATACTTAATGCTGTCAAGGATGGTTAATGCTGCTAATGTACTTTGTGCTGCCTAGTATGGAAGAACAGTAGTAAGTCATGAGTTAATACTGGTAAGGTATAAAAGCAGTTACTACTGTTATTATTGTTGGTTAATACTGCTAGCGTTAAAAAGCAGTTACTACTACTTGTGGTAAAAGCAGTTAGTTAATACTGCTCGGGTTCAATAAAATTAATACTGCTTCCTATGTTAATACTGTTTGGGTTAAAGGAAGTTAGTACTGCTAGAAGCAATTACAACTACTAGCCTTGTCCGATAAAAGAAGTTAGTACTGCTAGCTTTGACAGATATCGGATAACACACACATAAGATTTTTGGTTTAAGATTCACTTAAATTATGAAAAAAGGCTCGTTTTCGTATTTTCTTGGAATAATTGGTTACGAAGAAGGTTGTTTATGACTTATTTGAAGATGAAGTAGATTTTTCAGATGCGTGTTCTTATTATATCTTTTGGTCTTGGAGATAACTTGTTTGGTTATATACGGTTTATGATGAAGACTTGATAAAACTAGTTTTTACCTGATGTAAGGAGATACATTGTAGTACTCACAGGTATTTACTATCACGTGGTCAGTGACTCATGTAAGGCATGCGGATTTATCAAGAGATCGAGGTCTACTCATAAAACGAAGAAGAAGATTATGAGTTCTTATCATATTATAGTGCAAGACATAAGATACAAGTTTGGGTTATTCTACTTCAGCATCAAATTGGTAATACTTAGTTTTCTTCATCAGTAATCATTACATAGAGCCTACATTCAAGAAATGGTTAACATATGGGTTTCAGGGGAAGCTTAATGTTAAAATGTTTAACCATTTATATGCTACATTGAGGTGAAGGTTTTTACTACTGCTAGCCTTTGTTACTACTGCTAGTGTAAGTTTCTACTGCTCAAGTTCATTTTTCTTATGGTGCGTAATGGTGGGCAATTTGAGTTGTTGGAAGGCTGAATTAGAAGTGTGATAGTGGTTCGTAGTTGTGAAGATCAAAGTTGCATACTTTAGTCTCCTATTTGATATTGACAAAAAGGGGAAGAAGATTTGATGATTTGCAACTTGTAGATCCTTGGTAGTTTAAGGGGAAGTTTCATTCGTATATTAACTTCAGGGGAAGTTCGTGCTTATTTGGTTTTGTCATTATCAACTAGGGGAAGATTGTTGGGAATTATATTTGAGTTGATAAGACAAAACAAGAATGAAACAAGAAGGACTTAAAGGAAAAGGACCTAAATCGACAATAAGAGATTCTTCAAGCTGGTGGAGTATATTCTACAAAAGATGGAAGATATCAGAAGATACTAAAAGATATGCTCAAGAAGAATAAAGATAAAGATTAAAAGATTTAGTTTCCTTATTGTATTTATTATGTTTCCTTGTAAACCTAGATATCTCTAGTATATAAAGAGATACAGGTTATAGGTTTTAGACATCCAGAAAAGTGTGTGTACACAAAGTGTTAGAGATGTAGACGTCTATAGAGTTGGTGTAGCCTCAAGGTAATCAAGGTTTTCCTTGATCCCTGTTACAGTTCATTGATGTAACCGTATTATTCTGTGTTGATTAATAAAGAAAAACCTTGAAGTAACTTTGATTTGTGTTTATTATTTCCGCTGTGCAATTTATATCATTGTTACTATATTATCCTATATGAGGTCTAAACAACCTCGAGCTTAAACGATCAAAGAACCTATCACGTGTTGTAGGTTTTCAACAGAGGGTTTTTGATTATTTAACATTTCATTCAAGCAATGTGTACTCTTTTCAAATTTGTTTAATCTAGTAGATTCATCTTTGAGTTTTTCATTCTCAATTTTAAGTACATGACACTTTGTACAATCGAGATCAACTCCCTTGTTTTTCTCGAGTGTGGACAGTTTATCTTTTAATTCTTTAAGCTCATTTTCTATAATATTTCTAGTAGCTTTTAACTTTTTGTTTTTAGTGATTATCTTTAGACTCATTTTGCATAACTTATCATATTCGTTGTCTAAAGCTATATCATCAATTGATGAGTTTTCATCACTAAAGTAAGATGATTCGGAACATACCTCACTTGATGCATGAGCTACAAGACACGTTTTCATCTTATGACCTTTTCATACATCTTCTTCACCGCAAGTCAGCTCCAAGAGGCCCTCCGACGAAAGCCTTAGTTCGTGTCTCCGGTGGACTTTGGACATTCTCCCAATACGATGATTTGGATCCTTCCGCATCTAAAGCACTTCCTTTTCACTTTTGGCCGTTTTTCGTCTTAGCTTCTTGGTCTTACCATTGATCAGGTAAGATTGGGGCTTGTAGTAGTCACGTATCTTAGGTGATGATGATGAAAAACCTTATATTAATAACAATGATTCATAACATGCAGCGGAATAATAAAGAACACAATCAAAGTTATGAACAAGGTTTTTCATTGAACAATTTCCCTATTACCCCAACTATAACTTGGGGCTACACCAACTAACTATGGTGTACTATTCGACTTAAATTGTCGACTATGCTATCTAGATAACTAACTACGATGTACACACACACACACCTTTTCTACTCGACTCTCATCAGTCCATGTTTCTATGGATGGATTTTCTAAATGCCTGGACATCCTTTTATAGCATAAGGAGTCCTAGGCTTACAAGGAAACTAATTAATATATTAATCAGAGAATCAATTAATTATCTTCTCATTAATATTCATTCTTATCTTATTTTGACCAAATCTTTATTTTCTTCTACATCTTGTAGAACTTCATGATGACTATTTTAGTCCTTCTTGTTTCCATCTTGTTTCATTCTTTTATCCACTTTGTCTCATTAAATCAAGAATCCTAACAAAAATCATTGGATGGATAAGTTACTAAAAGAGGTGTTGATGATTGATGAGTTAAGGATTGTTAAGACTGATAAGGTGAACCATACTGTAGAGATGGATATGTTGAAGCTGGTGGTTGAAGTTGGGTGTTTTGGTAAGTGTGTTGATGAGTTTGATTAAGGTGACTGTGTTATTTGGTAAGATGCAACTAAAGCAAGAGGATCGGAGTTACGTTCATGCATCAAACGAACTTCATTTTCATGTCGTTCATGCATTGGTAGTATGCAAGTCTTTGACCAACTTAACACCAGTAATGAATTTGCTCCATTCATTAGGAAGAGTGTTCAGAAACTTGGTATTAACTTGAAATTGCTCCAGTGGCATCTTGTAGATGTTCATATCATTGAGTAGCAATGTGAATCTCAAGTAGTACTCGTGTAACAACTCTCCTTTCTTGTAAGTGAACTTATCAAATTCATCGTACAACTTACACTCTCGTTCTTGCTTTGTTAACGACGTTCCTTGCATGAGCAGCTTAATCTTCTCCCAAAGATCCTTGGCTGCACGATGTTGACTCACAAGAGCATAGATTTCTGTTGGAAGGCTTCTGCAGGGGTGAGCTCAGTATATTCCTTAGGTCTTGTGACACCATCCACTGTGATTGATGGCCAGACGAGTGGGCCTTTCTCAACGGAAGCAAGGATCATTCTACCATGTGGTCTATTCATCATATAAAGTTCCATTATGCTTTTCCATGAATCATACAAATGTTTTTCAAGCATCAGTGGTTTATTGTCACCACCCGAGAGAAGTGATTTATCAACAAGAGTCGTCATTGATAACATAGTATCAAAAAGATTACTTATTGATCGATCGGTGGTAGAAAGGAATTGTGTTTGAATGTATGGTTGTTGAGTCTTGAAACCACACGGAATTCTACAATGTTTCACGGGATTTTACAAGTCAAAGAAATAACCGTATAATTTAGAAATTTGATTTGATAGGTTTTAAATGGAAAGTTACTAGTTCGGTTCCCAAACAAAGTGATTAGTTTGGTTCTCTAACAGACTGACTAGTTCGGTTCTCAAGTGAGTTGATTAGTTCGGTTCTAAGTAAAATCAACTCGTTCGGTTCCAACTAAAATAACTAGTTCGGTTCCAACTAAAGAAAAACTAGTTCGGTTCAAACTAAAACAACTAGTTCGGTTCCAACGAATAACAACTTGTTCGGTTTCAATTAAAGAAGCTAGTTCAGTTCCAACTGATGAAAACTAGTTCGGTTCCAACTAATGACAACTCGTTCGGTTCCATCTAAAACAACTCGTTCGGTTACAACTAAAACAACTCGTTCGGTTCCAACTAAAACAACTCGTTCGGTTACAACTAAAACAACTCGTTTGGTTACAACTAAAACAACTCGTTCGGTTCCAACTAAAACAACTCGTTCGGTTAAAACTAAAACATCTCGTTCGGTTCCAACTACAAGCAACTCGTTCGGTTCCAACTAAAATAACTCGTTCGGTTCCAACTAAAACAACTCGTTCGGTTACAACTAAAACAGCTCGTTCGGTTCCAACTACAAGCAACTCGTTCAGTTCCAACTAAAACAACTCGTTCGGTTCCAACTAAAGGCAACTCGTTCGGTTCTAACTAAAACAACTCTTTCGGTTCCAACTACAAGCAACTCGTTTGGTTCCAACTAAAACAACTCGTTCGGTTCCAACTAAAGGCAACTCGTTCGGTTACCACTAAAACAACTCGTTCGGTTCCAACTAAAGTCAACTCGTTCGGTTCAATTGGTTCGATTAACTAGTTCGGTTAACTCGT
>BQNB010208294.1:0-10418 GCA_026074375.1 Tanacetum coccineum
ATGTACAACAAAATCAATAACATCTCTACCTTTCAGAAGCAAGAATTTCAGAAGCAAGAACACCGTCATATTCATTCCTTCATATCTCATACTCAAAGTTCAAAGATACACTTCCGCAACACTGATAAATCAAAGAACTTTCTCAAATCATCAAGTTGTTGATCAAGATTAAAGTTCTACATGAGGAGGATTGTAAGCTGTCAAGAAAGTATGAGTATGTTGGTTAGAAGCTTTAAAAGATAAATCAAGATGGATTCACGGTAAAGAATGATGATATGAAAAGATCTCAAAGGCAAATTCAAAAAGGAAAATGGAAAGATCAAGATCAGGATCTCTAGAGCATGATTGGAACAAGACCACTATTACACAACAAGACTCAAGACAAACAAGCATTAAAGTTCAAAGATCAAAGTCACAAGAGAGATCTCAATGATCGTCCCTTGGGGGAAGATTGTTAGGAATGATAAAAGTGACGATCTTATTGAGATAAAAGTCTTGTAATAAATAGAGAAATAATATTGTGTAATAGGTTAGGTGATAGGCTCGGGACTTAAATAAAGTCACGAGACCCAAAAAATAGCTAAAAGCTAAGAAACAAGAGCACCTTGCTCATTCTTGTAAAATGGGTATAAATACCCCACCACCACCTCATTTGTAAGGTGCGGTCTTTGTGTGTCTCTAGGGTTTCTTATATCGTCAATCATTCTAATCTTTTCTCTAATCCTCCTCATCTCTATTTCTCTCTCTACTTTCTCTCTTTAGACTATACACTATATTGCTTATTGATCCTGAATTTCAGACCTAACATAGTCTTAAGGTTTAATGATGGATGAGATTAATGCTTATGTGACGATTGATGTATAATGACATGTTATTGCCGTTTACTTACTAAGCGAAAGCTTACATGTTTAAGTTGCAATGTTTTGTAGGTTCAATGTGAAGAAGGTAACATGTGGATTAAGTTATAAATATGGAATCTCAGATGTTAGAAAGATTGAACTATTTGTATGCATTGTGAGGTAGATACCGAGCTTGATCAACGTTGAACCCCCAAAGTGTCGTAACGGTTGTTAATAAATGTGGTTAAGTGTCAAGTGTTATGTAATGTTAACGTCTATAATAAGTAAGAGCCATTGGTTTTGATTGTGTATTTAAGTGTAAGCAAACAGGTCAAAACGAAGTGTTTGGGTAAACCCGTAAGTTAAATTTTTTGGGTCATTTAGACCACAAACGTTTATGATAATGTTGTATAATGTATTTTTAAATAATTCTGGAGATTTTTATGAAATATCAAGTCCAGGAAGTTAGTTTTTCGTATTAAAGTGTCCAATATAAGTTTAGGTGAGTGTACAGGTGCAGGGAGCCGCCCGGCTGGCCATCTCATCTGCCCGGCTTGTTGGGTCTGCAGCATTACTGATTTTGTTTTTGCCGTAAAAACTAAACCGTAAAGAGTTAGAACGAGTTATTTATATCGTTGGAAAGAATATGGAGTCTACTTTATGATAATTAAACTTTTAAGGGTCTAATTGTAATGTATTTGAAAAAATATATTAAGGAATGACACAAGGTCATTCTCGGTCAAGCGTTTCCGCAAAGTTTTAAATTTTTGGTCAAATTTGAGTCTAGAAAAGGGCGTTTCAAAATGACCCCGAAAAAGTGTATAAAATGGCACCTCATCAAATACCCCTACACTTGGGATTTTCTTGTCCTCAAGCAAATAGGCTTTTCTACCTAGACAATAGCAATATCGAGGGTATTTAACTTACTTTTTAAAAATTTAGGGCACAACCAATTAGACCTAGTAATTAAAAGCCCAAAAATTATAAACTAGCACCTCACATAAGTTTTTGGATTCTCTCTTTCTCTCGGGTGTATAATGAATTATAACAATATGGAAAACGGAAAATAACACTCATTACCTGTCATAGCATATAAATTACCATAGGCTTGATTAATGATCAAACCTCCACCGCTGCGGCGTAAGAACCTATGAATTACTATCAAATAGGTCTTTAAAGAGTTGTGATGTATGGGTGTAAGTTAAACGGAAACGGAAACAGATGGGAAATATTTAGGTGACTTTGGGGTGGATTTGGATGGTGGTGAGTTAATTATCTACAAGAATACATGCGAAGACGTTGCTAAGCCAAGACTCGACTACACTAGCAATAAAATATACAAAACTCTACATCAAACTCTTTCCTTTTCTTTTCTGACACTATTTTGACATAAACATAAACATAACTAAGATGGCAGCCCGTACATTATTTTCTTCTTCTTTTTCTATTTTTTTATTTTCTTTTTTCTCTCTTTTTTCACTTTTTTCTATTTTTGTACACTTTTGCCCTGCCATCTGCTTAAAATATAAATAATACATGACTTGGGGTTTATAGACACACCCCTACACTTGAGTTTTAGAACTCATAAACATAAACTAACTAATGACCATAATTGAAAAGATCAACAAACATGGAGTGTATTAAGCACATACGAGAGTAATAAACTGACTTTTGTCACACCCCATAAAAATTACTAAATGCCATCATTGACTTTTCATACTTCAGTTTGAGTTTTATGATTACGTATAATTTTACGTTGAAATCGGGGAGTTCACTCGTATATATCTGAGAATCATTATCGGAAGTTTCCCGGGTTGCCATTTAATGTGGTCTTTAGATCGTTGTCGTGTTTTCACGTTTCGATAGAATATTTAATTTTCATAATTTCCTTTAAGGTATTTTACGTTTTTCAGTTTCGCGTAAACCAAAATCGTTAAATTAAAATTATCTAAGCTTAATAAAATATCTAGCCTAGGATCCTTTATTCAAATTTAAACAAGATCAAATTGGTCCCTAATTTCCCCCTCTTCCCTTGCTCGTCCGCCACCCCAAGGACAAACACACTCCCACTTTTCTAGGTAAAATGTTCCTAGATATTTTGTGTGTATAGGATCCTTGTTTTTATGCATAAAAGGTCTAGATGCATCCTCATTTCTCACACATATTCAAGAAAAACTCACACACACACTCCCTCTCTTCTCTCTTGTTCGTCTGCAACCAAGAACCCACACAAACACCGCCATTTTATTTTGATCAAGATCATTTGAAGATAAAGATTATTCGGGGTTGATTCCTTATTGATATTGGGTATTTAGAACATCATTTGGGGTGTTCTTTAGTCTTTGATCATCTTCTAATCATCATCTTTGTAAGTTCATCCTTTCCATAATATTCTTGTACTTCATTGATCCTTGTTATATGAATAAGCTAGTTGTACAAATCATTTTATAAAAACCTAAGCTTTCAAAATTTACATAAACCCTAAAAGGGTTTATGCTTGGTTCCAAAATGATTAAAGGAAACAAAGGAAATATTAGTTGTGTTATCATGGTGGTACTTTTATAAAGAAATATTTACTAAAATATTATTTGCTTATTTTTAGCTTATTTATAAGCTCATGTGAGCTTATTTGTGCTCACATATGCGTCGAAGACAATAAAGAACCTTAAAGGTTCGAACTTTATGCTTATTTGAATATCATTTTATTTTTCCAACTTATTTTAGGAGCTTATTTGATTTCTAAATAAAGGATTAAGCTTATTGGGCTTAATAAATAAACTCGAATGAGATTATAAGCCTCCGTGGGCCTCGGCCCAACACTAAAGTCCAAACCGTGGCTTATAGCCCACGGTATGGCTTATTGAATAAGCTTATCCATAGCTTATTTGATAAGCTATGTACTTACTTACTTAATCGTTTGCTTATTTTGAACCCTATACGTTTTGGATCTTTCGTTTAGGCTTATTGGGCCTAAAAGCCCAATAAGGATCAATAAGACTTTCGGCTTATTTAATAAGGGCTTATTACTTATTTTAGACTTATAAATTAGCCTTATTAGTATCGTGACTTAAATACTTGCAAAACTATATTTATTCTAAGCGTGTCGATTATATAGACTTAAAGTGATAATTAGATCGTGGAAACTAGTTTTGGATATAACGTAGAGATTTGGCGTTTTTGTGAAATGGGAAATATATTTGAAAGTGTTTTGGATAAAAGTCTATAACTTTAGAAAGCGGATATATACGAACAAGTCATGCCGAATTTTCGTAAAAACTTTATACTTAGAAATATTTTATAAAAACTAATTTTTATAAAACTCGACAAAAGGACAAAAACTTATTATTTATAAATAATAAATAGAGTAAACTGCAAAAATCATCCCTGTGGTTTGTAGTTTGTGGCACTAATCATCCCTAGCCGATACTATTGACACTAATCATCCCTGAGTGGCAAATGTTCGGCAAAAATCATCCTTATTGGGGATGATTTTTGCAAAAAGTTTAACAAAAAGTTTTGCAAAAATCATCCCTCTAGGGATGATTTTTGCTGAACGTTTCACCACTCAGGGATGATTAGTGCCAGAAACTATAAACCACAGGGATGATTTTTGCAGTTTACTCTAATAAATAATATATATACTTAGATTTGATAAATAACTAAGATACATTTAAATATACGCAATTTCAAGTAATTTCTTAATATCGACAAAAAGACGAAATAATAAATATTATTATTTTAATACCCGACTAAAAGATGAAAAGTATAAATTTTATAAATATAAAATTTCTATTACTTACTATGTAAATTAAAAACATGAAAACATTTATATCAAAGACATCCTAGTTATTATTTTGGGTTACCGGGTAAACTGCCGAAACTTATTTACTTTTGTTATTTTCCTACTATGCTATATATTTGGTATTGATTATCGTAATAGGTATTATCGAGTCAAAACCACTACGACCACCATACAACTAATGTTATCAAAACTTATTTCGTAATACAACTACTTTCGAAAACCTTACACATCTATATAATTTCGCGTTATACCAATTCTGAACCAAACCGTTTATTATTAGGTCGAGACCTAGCACAGTTGTGCATCCCCGCGTGATCATTGGTTTAAGCTGCTTTACTTCATTGTTTACTGTGAGTTCATAGCCCCACTTTTTCTACTGTTTTAACATACGTTTTATGACTTTGGTGTGAGAACATTGTTTGCTTTTCAAATCTGGACACAAGTACCTTACGTGAGATTTTCCCTGTTTACGTGTTGCCTAAGTTTTACGTTTAGACAACTACTACTGCCCATTATATCATGAACCGTTAATTACCTATAACCGACTGTCTATTTAAGTGAACGCGAGTGTTATAAATAGATCTATTAGGACTAATTATCCCTATCCGGGTAAGTAGCGCTTACTAGTTTCGGAGGTGCCGAACTAACGGATCATAACATGTCGAATTTTTGTTTAGGTTATCTTTGGTCGGATACCTGTTTGGGCAAGATTTACATTACTTGGCATGATTATATATGCTGCTTTCTTTATTAGCTTCAGTTTCATGAGCTTAGTGCAACGTAAATACTTTTCATGTGAAATTGTATCTGTTATAATTGTCACATCCGTTTCAAATCTTGTGGTCCACCTTATTATGTTTAAACTAAATCTATGAATTCACCAACTTTATGTTAACCGTTTTAAGCAATGTTTTCTGGTGCTTAGCTTGGATATCTGTTCAAGGTGCTAATTGAGGTCTTCCTTCTATGTGACAGCCATTTTCAAGACTTCTGATTTATCATGCTTGTTAAACTTTTATCAAACTTTTATTTAAGCTTCCGCATCTTTTGAAACTTATTTTGGGATAAATGTAAGACCATCTACTTTATTTAATGTAACAAGTATGATTATCCAAAACGTACCCTTTAGATGTCGTTCTTTGTACCTTGTGATGTTGATATCCATGACACATCACGCCCAGTTGACTATTCCGATGGGACCCTATTTGGGGGTGTGACATATTGGTATCCAGAGCCAAGGTTATAGAGAACCAGGTAGTATATACTAGGTCTGGTCTATAACATATATAATAATTATAATATTATATTACGTAAATGATAATTATATGTGCCTTTACGTGTTCCCATCCTTGCCCTACGTACATAATAATTATAATATTATTTTACATAAGTGATAATTTCATATTTCCTTATATAATTTACATAATGTATTTTACTTTGCATTGTATTTCCCCTGCATCTTGCATGGTTGATATAAAGAGATTTATATAAACTTTTGCTTGGGCAGGTTATGGCCATTTCTGTCATTTCGATTTCTTTGGACTCTTCAGAGGAGAGCGTGGGGACGTCCACTGCTCGGGTCTTCTTATTTCGCATGATTCCTACTACCATTCTGGCTACTGTACCTATTGTTGATCCACCTGTTGTTCATGACGACACTCCATTTATCCGAACAGAGACACCTACTAGTTCACCTGTTGTTTCCGCCTTACCACATACTTCCTTATTTTTGTACACTGATTCACCTAACAATGACACTTCTGAGAGACCACCATCACAGGATCCGTATGAGGTTACTATTGCTCGGTGGAAGAGCCGAGTAGCAGCACGCTCATCACCACCATCATCACCTATTTATGATTCACCACTTACTCTACATCAGATTTTACCTGCACCGCCCGGATTACCTCGTCGACCAACTGTTCTTGTCTTACCAAGGCAGCCGATTCTTGTTGGTCGACCTGATCGTACCCAACCTAACGGGGTGCGTAAGATGTTGACAGCGAGGAAAAGTGTTAGACCGTTACCTTCTTACCGACTTGCATTAAGGTATTCAAAGAGTCATTCTCCATCCGACCATTTGTTACCGGATGACTTTTCATCAGGCTATTCATTAGACTATTCATCAAATACTTCATCAGGTCATTCTATATCAGATTCTTCTTTTGACTCACCAGATGCTAGCTTTGCGGGGCCATCTCACAAGAGGTGTAGATCCCCTACTGTTTTAGTACCATTAGCTACACCCGTACTAGGAGCCTTGTCTCATGTATGTGCTGATCTTTTACCGCCTCATAAGAGGATTAGAGGTTCAGTTTCCGTGACTTCTCAGGATGATAGTACCGAGGAGAGTTATGAGGCATATACAGAGCCCGATATTGATTCAGATGTACAGGTAGATATCGATGCTGATATTGCAGCTGCTGAGGCAACAGCAGCTTGGGAGGCAGATGCTAAAGTTAAGGTTGATACTAGGATTAACAGAGTGGATGATGTCGAGGAGGAGGCCGAGTCTAGTCGTACAGGTACTGTTGAGATAGAGTTATACATGTTATTGAGCCTAGTAGCTGTCAGAGGACACTCTTGTGCTACGGATGTTGAGGATTATAGGGAGGTTCGTTTAGTTAGGACTGGATGGATTTTACAGGTGGTTGAGTATGAACTTAGAGGAGATCCTTGTACGGAGGATTAGGGTTATTGAGGGTGTTCAGAGAGAGTAGGTACATAGGATGTTAGCGGCTAGTCAGCAAAGTGCTGTTATGTTGGATAGGATTGGGGTGTTAAAGAGAGACAACATGAGGCTTAAGGCCATGTTATGTATTAAGAGAGAGCGAATTAACAGCCTGCGACGTCACATGGCGTACACACAGAAGGAGTTGAGACAAATGCGTCGATTTTGCTACTATAACCGCATGGAGTTCAGAATGCTAGAGACCTATGTTAGGAGACGTTTGGGGTATCACCCTTAGACTAGTCCCGTTAGGATTTGTGTACCGATCAGTAGCATAGTGGCTAGTGCCTAGCAGTTGTATCGTTAGAAACTCGTATTATCTTTTAGAAAGCGATGTAACCGACTATCATATATGATATAAAATTGTAATTTCCTATTAATCATTTTTGTTTTAGCTTTTTATATATTGGATCGATAATTATTTTCGTTTTGGGCATGACATGAACTTGTTTGATTCTATGTCTCCGTGCTATATAATCTAATTGATTCTATCTAGCGTATATGGTGATCCCATAACACCTGAAAATCTCATCGTGTTTTACTCTTTGTGATGTAGAACAATGCCTACTGCTACACGTACCGGAATGACCCCTGCTGCGATTGAAGAAATGATCGAATGAGTTTGTGGCGAAAGCTTTGGACTTGCATCTCTAAAGTAAATGAGCTCACGCAACCTCTACCAATGCCAATTCTATCTATGTTTATA
This sequence comes from Tanacetum coccineum, assembly GCA_026074375.1. NCBI lineage: Eukaryota > Viridiplantae > Streptophyta > Magnoliopsida > Asterales > Asteraceae > Tanacetum > Tanacetum coccineum. The sequence continues at coordinate 8,079 of BQNB010208294.1, forward strand.
TCATGTAAACATCCTAATATGTCGAGTCTATATATTAATATCATTTTTACCAAGTACATTATCCATTTAACATACCATTTACAATGTTATGTCAAAACAAACATTAAACGTTAAACGTTTATATCAAAACCCTAACTATATGTAATGTAAACATAGAAAATGAATGTGCAAACCTTCAAGCATGTGTACAAGTGTACAATGCACAACATTTGAATTATACTTTCCCTCTAAGTCAATGTACAAGTCGTTTAAGCTCAATGTACAAATCAATAAAGCACGGATTCAAATAAGCTCATTTTACCACCGTTTTTCTTCTAGTTTCTTACCACCACTTAAACACATCTTACAAGCTCCTAATGCACAACATTTAAACCCTAAACCTAAACCCTAAGTCATCCTAAAACCCTAATCTAAAATCCTAAACCCTAAACGAAACCCTAAATCCCTAATTTCATTTTAAACCTAAAACTAAATCCTAACCTATACCTAAAACCTAATATTATTCCGTAAACCTTAATCTAAACTCTTAAAACTATCCTAAACCCTAACCTAATTGAATTAAAACCATTTAAACCCTAAGGCCGAAACTAATAACACACAACGGTGCCCCCGACACCCTTTATTTCTTTTTAAACCCATTTTTAAGCTAAGCTAGCTCCCTAACACCTCTATGACCTCACCACCATGTCACCAAGCAGCCACCTAAGCACCTTACAAGCACCTCCATCACCTCCCTTGGCCACCAAGTTTACTTTGTCACCTCCTTGTCCCTTCTTATATGTCGCGGCTATACCACCACCCCACACCTCATCATAGCTAGTTATAGCTCTTCCTACTTACCCTATACTCTTCCTTAGTCATCACTCTACAGCCCTTGATCCCTACTTCAAGTATTCTTGGGCACCAAGGGGTTTTTGAACCCTATATAAGCCGAATCCAAGCAACCCTTTCAAACACACCTCAAATCTTCATCACAAACATAAATGGAGTTCTAGCCCAGCCAAGGAAGAAGTAGAAGGTCCCTAAGATCAGAATAGAAGCCAATAATCAAGATAAGAAAGGTCTTGAATCTATATCTAGGCGTACGAACCCAAAAACCCCATTTCGCCCCATTTTAGCTTAAGTAAGCTCAAAATCTTATTCAATAAGCTTATAATCTGTATTAGAATATTCATAATACTCTTAAAATCATATATGAACTTTTGTTAAAGCCTTGAATCCTCAAACCCATGTGTTTTTTTATTAAAACCCTAAAAATGACCCGTTTTGATTTTCTAGCTAACGAATCCTTTTTCTAAACTTTTTTTATGTTAGAACATCTTATTTTAGCTTATTCTAATAAGCTATAACCTGCAAATATCATTTAGAATCCTAAAATAAGCTTGCATGGCTTTTTGGACTTGATTTGCAAATGTTTTCATGCATAGTGGTATATATCGTAACTTTTTGAAATTTATAACTAAAGGGGCTGAAAATGCCATTTCCCTAAATTTATAACAATGAAGACCTATCTTGCCAAGTTTTAAAGTTATAGGTTTAATCATATATACTTTATATATAAAGGACTAAACTTGTAAAAGTTTATAAACCAAGGGTATATATTGCTATTTTTGCAAACTTAAAAATATAAAATATAATATTTTTATACAAAATATAAAAATATATATTAATATTATAAAACTCGATTTTATTAAAACCCGACACATTTATCATCGATCGACGCATTATAAAACAATTACGTTATATATTTAACGTAATTTATCATCAACTAGCTTTTGAAGAAACTTAAAATCTTATCGTATCACGTTACTAGGGAATTTCATATGAGGAGTTTCATTTGGGTATAAGTTTTGACGAGTTTGTTGGGTTTACGAATTAAAGTGCCCTAGCTCCTCAAACGATACTACATGACCTCTGAATTATGATAGCTCGAACAATGATACAATACTTCCATAAATTAATGAATCAAATATGTATGTTAAACTCTGAAAGTTTTGAAACATAAACAATCAAACTAAGACTTGGCATATCACCCCAGGTTGCGTGACGAAGCTGTTACTTTCACTTGATATACTTTTGCCATCAATCAGATTTCCTCTGTTACGGTGAGTTCATAGCCTCACATTTTAAAGCTTTATTTTTTAAACCCGTGAGGGGGATACATGCTATAAACCATGAATACAAGTATTTTTTCCATCTGTATGCTATCCTGATATATTATTACCTAAGTCCCTACTTTTTCCATTAAGACCCCACCATCATGAACCGTTAATTACTTGAACCGAACGTACTAGTTGAGTAAGCGCGAATGCTGTGAATAGATCTATTTGGGACTGAACT
>BQNB010208295.1:0-10418 GCA_026074375.1 Tanacetum coccineum
GGTCACTACCTTCGAAATGTTTATGCTACATATTTTATGGGGTAGAAACACTTAAAGTAAATTGCTTAAAATAAGCAATAAGCTGAGATACACAGTGATGGAAGAGGTACTGATTGTAAACGTATGTTTAGCTAATGAGTTTACTTTAGGGTAGGAACTATGCATAATCAAACAACCTTCGACGTCAACATATTACGGAAACAACAAATGCACACAACCCGTGTGCATCGTACGGGTCTGAATGCCTCGTATATTTAAGGTTAAAGTTTAACCAGTTTTACCCTAAAGAGTTATTTTGAGACAGAGAAAGTATATTTTATCGAAGATCTTAACCACCCCTATAAACAATATTATTCAATAGCTATTAGACGATAAATAAGTGTTAGCATGCTCGATTCAGTTGTGTAACGAGCTGACCGGTATGTATTTGAGTTTACTTTTGATGTCTCATGTAATCAACTATTGAGTATTACTAGTAATTCTACTATATAACAATTAGTATGGGCACGGTTGCCAAGCACCAAAAAGAATAAAAAAACAAAGCTGGCCAATGAGGATCAAGTGAACAGTAAAAGGAACAGTAACTAACGGTCGTTACTTCACGACCGTTAAGTTTTTTCTATAGAAAGATTTAATATTAAAAAAATTACTCTAACACAAATTTTACGTAATTGGTCTTTCATGTTCATGAATTATCCTTGTGGTTAACAAGTTACGAGAATAATCCCTGAGGTTATTCGTCGGTTGCAAAGTTAGTCCTTAACGTAAAATTTTGCGTTCCGCAGCAAAACGCGAGTGCAAAACCTCAGTAGAATAACATACACGGAACTTATTAAATCTTTACATCACTCATCAAATATTGTTAAAAGGGGTGGTTAAGTGGTTTAATATTCTTGATTCATAACGTATTAGACCATTTTAATTTCTGCTTTAATTGTTCTCCTAATCCTACTTCTTGTGTGATAAATATAAATTTTCATTAATTAAGATCATAAACATTACAAATAGGCTTTGATTTTCTTTTTATTCAGTTTTTTTTACTGTTTATGAATCTATGTCTTGAAGCGCATGTTCTTATATTGGCTAAAAAAATCTTATAAAGATATGCAAAAGTTTTTTGTTTGAGTTCGTGAAAAATAGCATTGTTGTAAGGACGTGTAAGAAAAGTAATATTCTGTCAATAATTAAAGAATAGTGGGATCCTGTTCATCAAAATTTTGTTAGTATCATAAATAACAAATACTATGTAGTTGTTTAGCTCAATGCTTAAAGATAAGCTCTACATATATAAAATGAAGTATGATACATAAAAATTGCTGTAATTTATATCAGACAAAAGTACTATGTGTTAGGCGCTAAATGGTCAACCATGACTCCATATTGCCATTATGGTCATGCTCTACTGCTCTACCGCTCTACCCTTTTAGTTGATCGATACGTGTCCAAAAAAGTGCACTTTTTATTGTCTCACAAATCTGTGAGGTGGCCTACCACTTATTAAAAGATTACCCAAATACCCTTACAGTACTCTTTTGTTTTTTTATACACGTCGGATGCTCTACAGCTCTACTGACTGATGCTCTACCCACTTTGGACAATGTTCCAAATAAAAAATTGTTTCCCATAGATTTTATCAAAATTCGCGATAATACTTTTACCAAAACACATACTCAACACCATTTTCTCTCTCTTAAAACACACACTCAATCACACACAGTTCACTATTCCGATAAAGACAATCCTTCTTTTTGGTGTTGTTCGTCAATCGTTCTTATGGCTGAAAGACAATATGTAAGTTTTAATTGCTTAAAGACAATTGTATTAAAGTTTTAATTGCTTAAAGACAATTGTATTCCCTGTAGCGTTCTTCAAAGTATTTGATCCCTAATTTTCTAGCTTAACAAGTTTAACAGTCTTATTTTTGTTTAAAATTATTTGTTAGATTTAAAAGTTAATTACAAAAGTAGCGTAGTGCTTTAAAAATTAAAAATTATTTGTTAAAATTAAAAATTATTTAGTTTTGAAGTTGTTTATCACCTAAAGTGGATGATCTCCTTCATGAATGATTGGCTTATAAGTATCATAATAAGCCCAATTAGTTAAACTAAGTTAGGTTATTGGGGCGAAGTTTCTTAGGTTTGAATATGTTCAGTGTTACCTTTGGGAAACTAAGTTAGGTAATTGAGTCTAAGTTTTTAAGAGTTGACACCATGGTTCTAAAAGGCGCGCAAAGGCCTCCCAAAGGCCACGCAAAGGCGCGAGACGTGACCTCCACGCCACGCAATAGACCAAGGCTTGAGCTTAAGGCTTGATGTGAGATGAGGAGTCAAAAAACGTGATAAGACGCGATAAAACGTGATGCGTGGAGGCTTTTTTGAATTCAATTTCGATAAAAATCGTATTTTTATATAGAAATGAAAAAGATTACATGCAAAGATAGTTTCTTGACTTTATTCCTTATGTATGACACTTTTTGTAAACTAAATATATTTGTAATATGATATAAATATATAAACTTCTAAATATTTTTATATTTTGTGCCGCCTTAAGTCACGCCTTAAAAACGCTATGACTCGCTATGGCTCGCAAAGGCGTGAGGCTTGGCCATGCCGCCACGCCACGCCGCCACGCCACGCCTCACGTTATTTATAACATTGGTTGACACATATCATAGTAAGGCCAAATTATTTGTTTCAAATTATTTGTTAGATCCCAATTTTGTTTCAAATTTTCCATGTATTGTAAAAGTGCAGATTCCATCTTCAATTTTATAGGTCTAGGGCAATGCACATAGTGGATTATCTCCTGCATTTAGCTAGGTTATCTATGTTTGATTTTTTATGTTTAGTTTAGCTGATTTCATGTTGATATTTATAATTTTATAATTAACAGTTCCTTTTCAATATTTTGTAGGTTTATGATGCTAAGGTTAGTATTAAATCGAAGTTAGACATTCTACAAACCATTTGATCGAAGTTGAGTTGGAAGGTAGATCGTCTTGGTTTTTTAGCCGGACTGTTTTTGGACCATGGTTAGACATACAAACTACCATACATGATAATCATTTGTTGAATTTTTTACTTCAACACCAAAGGTTAGTTCAAAATCCATCTCCCAACTAGCCCTTAATTTTTGATATTGATGGTCGTAGCTTAGAATTTGGTAGGGAGGATTTCTGTTTGATTACTGGTTTTCGCTTTGACAAAGTAAGTTTACACCCTAAAGAGGAAGATCATTCTGAATTCCGTAAGCGTGTTTTCCCCAAGAATGCTAACTTAAAGGGTGAACATCTATTAGAGCTTGTTAAGAACAATGTTGAGTTTCATCAATTGGATGATAAGGATGTTGTACGTGTTTGTTTGCTGCTAGCATTAGATTATGTTTTTATGGGTCAGGAGATTAGACATGTAATTACAAACGCCATTGTAAATTTGGTAGATGATTTTTATAAATGAGATGCATTTTCATGGGGAGAATATATGTGGTCATTCTTTTATAAGAAGGTTTATAACGTGGCGGTAGATCGTAGGAAATACCATTTGGAAAAGTTAGCAAGCAATCCCAAATACGAGGCCAACTATGTGTTGTATGGTTTTGTTTTTCCATTGAAGGTTAGTTTCTTTGATATGAATGTATAACAGATAGTATAAAAAATTTATGATTTAAGATTAAGTTATATAAGAATGATGGAATGTATAAAAAATCATGTAAGGTATGTCCATTTGGGAGTGTGATATAGATAGGATTTTTTTTCAGTTTAATATTCTACCAGTTTCGGACTACCTGCTCAATTAGAAGCATCATTTTATTTCTTTGCTTGTGATGTGATTTTAGTTATTTATGGTTACTATGGATTATACTTATAACAGATATGAGGTTTGGAGACTTTCTCTAACTCAATCCATTGGTGGTGTAAAGATGAGAATGTGATCCCCCGTGGTGTTTCATGGAGTAATGGGTCAAAGTTTGAAAAATTAGGTTATGAGAGATTGTTTTATTCGGAAAATGCAGCTTTTCACAAACTTACCCCTTCAGCTATTCAGATGAATGAACTTTGGTGGAGATCTAGTTTAGATTTTTTTTAAAGGGTCACCCCCTACTCCAGTACTTAGATCAGCTACAAAGGGTATTAGTAATTCCAAGAGTGTTCATACCCGTGTTCGGACAGAGGTTCATCAAGAGGTACATGTCCGTACTGAGGTGTGTAGGTTTGTTGATAAAGAAGAGGTGCTTCATCGAGTTGTTGATGAAGAAGATGTTCAAGAGAGAGTTGTACTTGAAAAAACTGTCAAAGAACAAGAGCAGATGATCGCTGATATGCAACGTCGTTTATATTCAGTTGAGAAAATTACAAAAAAACTAAACACTGGTCCATCTGATGTTGATCTTCTTGATAAGGTTATGTCCTTTACATGACATCTTACCTTGTTATCATATTCCAACAAATAACGTTATTTTAATTTTTTGCAGAACGGCAATCATTCCAATAATGTTCCTGTTGGTGGTCTTGACCACCAGTCCATGGAAGGGGTTAGCAAGTGTATGAATAATGATCAGGTTGATAAGGTTTGTGCTTTTCATTGATTGATGCAAATTTCCTTAATTCTTATTGTATCTCACCTTTAATTCTTATTTCTAGAACTGTAATGATGTTCCGGATAATTTTCCTGTCGATGGTCCTGACTACTAGTCTGTGAAGGGGGTCAGCCAGTGTACTAGTGTTGATCATGTTGATAAGGCATGTTCTATTGATTGTCTTATTTTTTATTTTCCAATACACATTTCCAATTTATCAGTCTTTATGTAATTTTTTTCCAGAGATTCAATGACGAATACGATAGTATTGCTGTTGATGGTCTTATTAGTTTAAGTCCCAAGATTTTGACCATATTTCTAAGGTTTGAGCATAACATTGTAAAATTACCTTTTTAATTCATATTTTTATTTATTTGTATTAGGATTTTGTCATGGATGATCCTGAATTCAAAGCAACGGACAATGAAGAAGGTTCTTATTCTGATACTTTTCTATCTACACAACAGGTTAGAGAAATAATGAACGACTTCTTTGACACGCTGCCTATTGGACCAAATTCTGTTCAGGTAATAAATTAATGATTTTATTTAATATTTTAAAAACATATTTTTCACATATTTTGATTGTAGGATGTTGGTGTCTCTGAATCGATGGTTGTAGATCAACCTTCTTTGGATACTGTTAAGACTGGTGTGGTTCCTTTACAACGTCAGAAATATCTCGGTAAAGCTTGCAAGAAAAGGCGCCTTGTAATGAAGTTAGATAAATCAAATATAGTGATCAAAACTCTTATTGGTCCGGATGGAAATGAAATCCCATTGTTGCCATGGAAAGAGGTACGTGTTTATAAACTTAGACAGGTTTGGATATGCGTTTTTTATAGTAATATTTAATGGTTCTAATTATTCAGGATCTTACGTGTTCCCCAAATGCACCAAAAAAACAATAAGTGTGCATGAAGGAGTTATGCCCCTATTTCATGAAAAAAATAGGATGGATATGCAGTGGACTTTTCCATGGCTTCAAGACGGTCATGTTATTCGAATAGATTTCTGGGAGAAATTAGTTGGCAGGAGCCATACTAAAAGAGGTTGGCTATCTGATGATGTAAGTATTTTTTTAATAGTTTAAAATCAACGTATCAACCTTATAATCAGATTTATTATATCTAACGTTTAACATATTGATCTATTTTGTAATGACAACATCTCGATATTTGGATTGAATATTTGTGGCAATTCAGGCAGCCCAATGATGACTGGGCAATGGCAAGTCCATATCTTAGTGATATGCTTCTCCGATATGAGTATCCTCTTTATTACGCTGATGGTGTCAAATACGATGTCCCCTGGTTTGCAAAGAGTGTAAAAAAGGTTTGTATTTTTAACCTATATTCTATTTTCTATTAAATTGATATATATGCAAGGATGTCATCATTCATTATGTTCCAATATATAGGTGTACTTTCCCGTGAATGAAAATGATTCTCATTGGGTCCTTGGAGAGTTGGACATTACTTCTGGTGTGATAACCTTTTATGATAGTCTTGGGGGCCCTCCTGGCGGAGTAGAAACCCATCATTTTTTGCTTGAGTTGAGGCAAAAATTAGGTTTCAGTTTCCACTTTATCTTGATAGTGCTGAGATTTTTAAGAAAAAGGAAATTGATAAAGCTTGTTATTCAATAAGTTTTCGATATGTTGAAGGAGTCCCACTCCAAGGTGGACTTTATGGTGATTGTGGCCTTTGGGTTTGCATATTTTTATATAGGTTGTCACATAATATTCCATTGGAGGTTGATGATTCTAGCACTGTTGCTTTGGCTTGGCGTGAACGTATTTTTGACTTTTACTGGAGATACAAGATTTTGCAGGATGGTTAGTTGGTATGTGCTCTTCGGTTGGATAGTACCTCAAACAATTGTTTGTTTTGAACATTAAATATTTTTGGTGTAGGTAACATTGTGTTGCTAACAATTATTGTTGACTTATACTGGCTATTTGATCTTTAACAATTGTGTTGGTAACAATTAATGTTATGTTTATATTAGCACTAGTTTTGTTCTTTTGTTGCAAATGGGTTGGTTTTGGTTACAAGTCTAATTATTTGACTTCTCAAAGTGGGTTGTTTGTTTTGGTTATTTGTCTAAATATACTTCTAAAGCACAAGCATGAGCTTTGATGTTTACAATGTGTACTCAAAATGGGTTATTTTGGTTAATTATTTAGTCTCCAACGAGGTTGAATGGAAAAATGAATTGACGCAATTGATAAACGATGTTTGAACTAATGACAAGGATATGATTGGTTTTCTATTTCTACAAGTTAAAGATGCAAAAAACGAGTAATATAAAACCTAAAAACGAAAGCAAATAAACTTAAATCCTAAAACGGGCACGAAAAACGAGGGCTAAAAACCTTAATTTTTGCAAATTTTAAACCCTAGAACAAAGTTAAAAAGCTAAAATATATTCTAAATGGACAAAAAACAAGTTTAAAAAAAAAATAAACTGGATAAACGGTGAGGTCGGTTTGACCTAAAAATCGATGTCAAGTATGAACGAGAGACGAATCCCGTTCTTCTAAAAAAGTAAGTTTTTGAAAAAAATTAATCTACAGAAAACTTTTTATTTTTTCTACAAAATTATATGATAAAGAAAATTTTTAGAAACAAGCTTATATTTTTGGATTAATATTTAATTTTTTATGATTTTTTAAAGTTTTTAATGAAAACAATAAATTATAAAAAATACTTAAAGTTTTAAAAAAACTAAAAAAAATTTTACACAAAATAGCTATATTGTGAAGGGTCCTAGAAAATAAGTGGGGAAACATGCTTATCAAAATAAAGCCAGAAATAGCCCACACAGTAATATAGGCTATTATGGGCCAAAACCTTTATATACTAAAGCGCCCAAAGGTTCTTAACAGAAAAGGTCCTATGGGCGCTAGCTGGTAGTGTGTGAGCGATGTTTATAAAGGGTGAGAGTGGTTAGAGAGGTCGGGGTTCGTGTCTGCTCTCCCTGACTTCCCACTTTCCCCTTTTATTTATTTTTTTGAATTTTTTTTACAAACTTGAAGATAAGACAAAAATAAGCATTTTTTATAACTACCACTTTTTACAAAACTCACTAAATAAGCTGGAAAAAGCCAAATAAGTTGGCAGACTTGGTTTTTATACCAAGTCTTAAAATGCTAACTGTTTGGGCTTTTTTAAAGCAAATAAGCAAAGGCAAAGTGCAAATAAGCAAAAATAAGTTATCTACTACACCTACTAAGCAAGTATCAACAAAAATAAGCTAAGAAAATCAAACCAATAAGCCAGGAAAGCCAAATAAGCCAAGGTTTTGGGCTGCAAAAGCGGACACTCTTTGGGGCTTATTTTTAAGCACTTAGAGTTAGTCTTAGGCTTAAAAGCTTATATGGGCTTAAAGCCTGTACAAGTAGCTATCAAAAAATGCTAAGAAAACAAAAAGTGAAACAAAGATAAGCTATAAAAAGGGCTGAGAAAGGTGGCTGTCACAAAGATTGGCTACCTTTTGGTGTTTTTTCTAAAAAGACAAAGCTAAAACAGGTTCAAAAATAAGCTAGATAATAAGCCCCAAATGCAAAAATAAGTTGAAACAGATTGGGTTTGACTCTAAAGGAGCTTATGCTCAAATTTTCATAAGCTAAATACAACTTTAAGTGACCTAAATGTGAAACTGAAAATGGGGCTTTTGAAATAAAAAATGAAATTGACAACCATGACAGATTCTAAACTAGAACACAAACTCAAATACACACTTGACTAAGTTATTCTACTGCATTAAACAGGCATGTAACAGGTCTAAAAACATACTAACAACCATCAAATCAAAATTCAAACACATAAGCTAAATTATGAATCTAAAATCCAACAGATTCAAACCATAGCTACTTAAGATCTTAAAAATGAAATTTAAACAATGACAACCTTTTAAAAACAGTTTAACACTCTTAATTTTGCTAGTTAAAACTGGCTTTGTGACCCAACCCAATGAAAACACAAATTTGACCCGTTTTGGGTTTTAACCCAAACACCCCTTAATATCTGATTTTGAAATTTTAAACTACAACATATTAAGATAAGCAAAGATATGCTACAACAGATTAAGGACTAAATATATTAAGCATAATCAAGCAAATACTAAGGGAAATAAGCACTTATTGCTAAGTTTAATCTAATATGCTAAAATGACTAAAAATGGCAGTTTCGATTTAGACTTACCTTAAGCTATATCTAAGTTATAAAAATAAATGCATTGAGCTAACTCTAGGCTAGATAAGCACAAAGAAACTTAGAATAAGCAGAAATAAGCATCTGATAAGCAAGATAGCTGAAAACTTAGTGAAAGAGCATACCCTTTGTTCTTGGCTGAAACTGAGTGAATAAGAGCTCAAAAGAGCTTCTTTTGTTGCCAATTACAACCAAGCCTTTCCAAGATTGGCTTAAACCCCAATGAGCTTATTACAATACGTTTTTAAACAATAGCACAGTAGCACTTTTAACAAAAATTTCTTAAAAACTTTCAAACTTTTATTAAACTTGACAAACAACTTACAACTGAATATGTGATACAAACGTTTGAAAAGTAACTTGAAAGTGAAAATTTGCATAAAAACTTCAAATGTAAAAACAGGATAATTAAACTAATTTGAACTAAATTCAACTTCAAAACACAACTTTTATTAGAATTGAGTCTTGTACAAAGCTTTTTGTATAAGCTGAAACTGGATGAGCTTAAAAACAGGACATAGAATTTGAAATGTAAATTACATGATAATTAAAAGCTAAACAAAAAATTACACTTCAACAAAAACTAACTAACTCCTTCTTTTTTCTCTGTCTTCTTTTTTATAAAGGCAGTGAGTCCTCTCTTTCTTGTGTTTTCTTGTGCTTTCATGGTGAGAGGAAACCTTCAAAACCCATCTGTGCTTGTTTGATTTAATCGCAACCCTTCGTTTGTCCTAGGATACCCTTCTCCATAATCTTGGCCATTCACTTAGTTTGGCGCCCAAACCTTTTCACAAGGATTGCCAGCGTGGATTGTGAGCCCATGTGAGGATGAGGGTGATGGATTATCCATGGTGTTAATGGTGTTTCAGGGTAAAAAGTGGAAGAAGGCCCGTGACTAAAAATGGGGTTTTGTGCTTGGGCGGGAAAAACATATACTGAGTGAAGTGGGTTAGGGATGACGGGTGAAAAGGGATTTGGGGGTAAAGGGTAAAAGTTGTAAATGTTTTAGGGTTAGGGGTTTTGGTTTTGACGGTTTAGGTCCCTAAGGTTGGTTGGGATTTTCATTGTTAGTTCTTGGGGTGATACAGGTTTGAAAACTTGACAGGATTGGCCCTCTAACCTATATAAGTTAATTACATAGGTGGTCCTTGTGTATTATAACTTTAGGGGGTTGGCAGTTTAGCCCCCTCAAGTTATACTTCTCTTGAATTGCAATTTCAGCCCTTGTAGTTTATAACCATGATATACAACTTTTGAATTGGCAATTTTGGCCCCTCAAGTTGTATTTTCTTCACTTGGTTGACTTTGACTTTGTCGGGGTTGACTTTCCTGTTGACTTTTTGACCCTGACTTTTTACTTTTTAGCTCTTTTCGTTTCTGTGCTCGGTTTTGTCCGATTTGGCTTTGTTTTTCGTCCTTTTGTGAATATCCGATACCTGCACAGCACAAACACAAAAACAAGCATATATATGGCATTTTATGTGCGTTTTTGGTCATTTAGGCTTGTTTTATTGGGTATAAAATATGTGTAATTAAGCACATATTATAACCCACTTAGGAATGAGAGTTTAATTGTTTGTCAAGTGTGTGGAAAAGTAATGTCTTAATATCATATGTTAAAACCCAT
>BQNB010208296.1:0-5000 GCA_026074375.1 Tanacetum coccineum
GGGTACTTAGACTAATACGTAAAAGTATTAAGTACTTGTGTTCGTAAGTAAAAGAAAGCATTGTATTCTCACCCCCAAGTGTTTCACATCAAGTATAAAGCGAGTAAAAGTGGGGCTATGAAACTCACCAAAGGGTAACTTTTGGCAATACTGTGTCTAAAAGAAAACAATTGAGCATGTTCTCCCTTAAAATAGTTCAAAATGAGTATAAAACAATTAAGTTAGGGGCCATGAAACTTACCTCAAGCAATCTAGGTAATACAACGGGAAATACAACGCAAGTTCAATAAGCAATATATCCTAACCGTGACCTAAATAATCAAGACGCTTTAGGTTTACAATATAAAGTAAAATGAATGCACATGAGTTTTATGAATGTTTATCACCCTTATATACTTGTAGTAAGGTTTTTCAAGTTCCAAAAGATGAATTAAAATCAAGTTCGCCAAGTACTTATAAGTATAATTCCAAACAGTTTAATGTAACAGTTTTTTACCCAACTTCCCAGGGACGTAACTCACTCGTTTCTTAATGAAATTTGTCCGTTCAAAAGCCTAGATTGTAGGTTTTTGAGTTGTATTTCTAAAAATGGAAGTTTTATAGGTTGGGTTTAAAGCTTAAGGGTACCATAAGTGCCTCACAACACACAGATGTCAAAACTGTTTTTGGGACAGAAAGTTTTGCCGGTGTTGTTTTGGTCATAACTCCTTCATTACTTAACCTCCGTAGGTGATTTAAGTGGTTGTGTTTATGTAATAACCGGTAACTTGTCCAGGGTTAAGTATTATAAAATATCGTAATTTTCTATCAGAGTCTTTTGGTTTTGTTAGCTTTATTGGCAGAAAGCTGAAAAGTTAACTTCGGTTGATTTATTTTGCGTGAAACGATTATTGATTAACCGGGTGTTGAGAGAGTTTTGAGTTCCGTAAGTGAATCACTTCTGATTCATCTTTCAGTAGCAGAGTGTTTATGTTGTCATTTAGATGCGTTCCTGGAAGTTTTCCCGTGTTCTGCGAAATCGTCACGCAGCGCGTACTAGCAAGACGGTTAATTTGAGAACGGGTTTAATAATCTTGGGTGAATACAACGAATTTATTTGATAAGTGATTTCGTAATTTGAAGTAATGTTTATCTAGAACGTAAATTGTGGAGGTGTGAGTTAAAAGTTATCAGAAAACGGGCGTTTCCGTGAAATTTGACTTAAGTGCCTATCGGTCGTAAAAGTGAAATTTGTGAACGAAGTTTAAAGTGATAAGGTGTATTTTTAAGTCGAGAAACCTTTAAACTTGTGAGAAACGTTTCGGTTTGATTTGAAGTAACCTCGTATTTTGGTCCTGACACGTCCGTTAAATGTCCAAAATGAATTTTGGGAAGTTTAAGTTGGAAATGGGTCGTGTAAATAACCTAGATTATTGGAAAAATGTTTTTTAAGATCAATAAAAATACTACGGAACTTCGAAAAACATTTTAAAGTCACGGATTTTGAGTTTTAAGTGAAGCTGACACAAAACGAAGACACCGAGACCCCTAGGATGCCTTGAACGTCCAAAGGTACCCAAGGAGACCACAAGATACTTATTTAGGAAGTGTGTCTCCCTTGGTACCATTTTTATTCTTCATTCCATCATTTCAAAAGCACATAGTTACAAAAAATACTAGTTTTCTCTCCTCCCTCTCTTGGTTGATTTCGAGCATAAAACACACACCAAACACATTTATTTTTTAAGTTTGATCAAGAACATGAAGGTATAAGTCATCCGGGTTGATACCAATAGGCGTGGGTTCATGAAAACAACGTTTGGGTTGTCGGATCGTGTCTTAATTCGCTTTTCAAAACCCTAAATTGTAAGTTGTCTAAATTTTATTTAAGTTGTACTTTTATGCTTATTAGGGTGTCTTAAAGTTAGTTGTACAAGTTGATCGTCGTAAAAACTGAAACTCGAAAATGAAACGTATGATTTAAAGGGTGTTTGTTTGCGTCAAATACAAAAAAGAAAATAACAAGGAATGGTCATTTTAATATCATGGTTGTTGTGGTAAAATAACTTTTGTGCCAAGTGCTTATTTGGGCTTATTGCGAATCGTGGCTTAAAAATAAGCTAGTTAGGGCTTATTTTATGGGTTGGGCTTGTTTGGTTGGTTTCGGCCCAACCAAGAGTGAGGTATTGGGCAATGCCCAATACCCATTCGGCTTATTGGTTGTGGCTTGTTGGTTTTGGCCTATTGGTTTTGGATTATTTCGTTTTGGCTTATCATGCTTCGGTTTATAATAGTTTCGGCTTATTTTATTTTGCTTATTTGGTTCGGCCTATTTTGGTTTGGCTTATTGGGCTTCAACTTATAATTGATTTTGGTTTATATTGTTTCGACTTGTCATTGGCTTATAGCTTATAGTGGTTTTAAACTTATATTTTAGACTTATATTTTGGCTTCGGGCTTAAAATAATAAAACAGATTATGGAAACTTAGAAAATACGTTTTGGACTTCTATTGGGCCTTAAGGCCCAATAAGCGAAAACTGGTGGTTTTATACGTTTAAATTGGATTTTTAAAAGTGAAACATGTTCGTGTTAGTGTTGAAAGTCGTTGGAGGAAAAAACGTTTTGTTAAGGTATTTTGAGATATAGAATTTGGCGTTTGGTCGGAAGGTGGTGAGAATTGGGAAAAGTGTTTGGATTTGAGGATTTGGAAAAGTGTTTAGAATTGAGATTTGAAATCTTGAGAAATGTTGTATAAACGAACGAGTCATGCCAAAATTTTGTAAAAATCCTACACTTAGAAAATATTGTGGGAAAACTTATTTTGTGTCGATTCGGTTAAAAGACGAAATGTGATTTTTAATAACCATTAGGTGTCGAGATTTAACGATTAAACGTGGTGATGATAAAATGACAAGATTTTATAAATTCTCATTCTAAGCCGATAAAGAGACGAAAATAATAAAATATTATTATTTTATTATTATATATATGTTTAAATGTATGTACTTTAATGAAGCGAAGATGTCTATTCGGGTATTTTTGATCTTTGAATTCCTACTTATTTCTCGTCAGATTCTCTTGGACCGTTTGGTCAGTTGTTTTGTTTTAGTTGATTGGTTATGTTCTGAGTATTCTGTGTCGATGTCACACTTAGCCCAAGTGCATTGAGTTGTTTTACCTAAATACCACACAACCATAATACCAAAACGTTTGTAGTGGGAATAAAGGTTTGTAATGGGAATAAAGGTTTGTAATGGGAATAAGAGTTTTGAAAATAAGGATAAGGGTTTTTGTGAAGAGAATGAGGATTTTTGTGTGAGTAAAAGATGAACGCTTGTACAATAAGGCAATATTGTACAAAATGTTAATGAGGCGAAATTAATGTTAGGTCGTGGTCGGGTACCATTGTGCGTTGTAGAGATTATTTGGTGCGTTGAGTAGAGATTGTTTGGTTCGTTGTGTAGAGATTATCTGTGCGGTTATTATCATCTATTGAGGTGAGTTCTCGTAGCCCTATTTCTTTAAATCTTTTCCGTTGGGGGAAAATGATACTCAAATGTGTTTTGAACAATTTTTTGAACTGTGCGAAACGTGGTTTTGTTTTTGGGACAATTAATGTGATTATGACTGCTATGTGAATAATATGTGTTGGTACGATATGCTGTATGATCTTTCTGTGTGGTTCTTCACCCTAAATATCTCCAGCTGGTAGGCTTTAGGTGTGGTATGTCATTCGGGGTTGCGACCCTAAGAACGGTGGTACACGCTGGTGATAAGACTAGCGGGGATGCTAGGTCTTGGTACATGATTAGCGGGGATGCTAAGTCATGGGTTTGTGATTGATTGCATATATTCACTATCATATAGCACAATTATCTAACTGTTTGAGATATTGGCACAACGATTGGGTTTTGAGTCAAACCTACGAGCTCACCAACATTATTGTTGATGTTTTCGAGTATCATTTTCAGGTGTGATATTAACAAAGGTAAATGTGAAGTATTGGGAATTAAAGATGAGTACATTTGGGAGATTTACTGAAGGACATTGTTTGACTTTTCCAAGGTCGAGAAATTTGTAAACTTTTGTAAATAATATTTTGCAAACAATGTACGGTATGATCTTGTATCTTGTGCAATGTGAGTCATTATGTCGCATTCTTGTGTTTTCAGCGCTGACGTATTTTCAAAATTTTCAAAAGCCACTGCTTTCCAATCTATGCCTTAGGTGCTTAAAAATACGCATTTTATCCAATGTGCAAATCGAGACAGTTTCACTTGCACAAAATTTGAAAAATAAAAATAAATTGATAAAATTGATAAAATTGCTAAGGGAACTTCCTAAGACATAATACTAAGTTTGGATGTCAAGAAAGTAGCCCTAAGTGTCATTTAAAGTGGTGATAACAAGCTTGCAAGTTGACACAAAAATCAGGCAATTTCAAGGTTTTATAACATCAAGTTTATAATCAAAATCTTACACTACAAGCATATATTGGTGTTATGAAAACATATATGAAATGAATATAGAGATAAAAAACATTGAATTGATGTGCTTATAGTGATTAGTGATGATATAGATGTTGAAGTGTAAAAAATAACCTACAAACACTAATAGAAAACCTAGTTTTTAAGTGTAAACCCTAGCTTCTTATGTTTACCCAACCACTAATCTTTTAAAATCCTTAACAAAATTTGAATATCCCTTGCTATATTATTGTTGTTGCTGCTAAAAATGGAGAGGAAGAGAGAGTGAAATATGTGTTTGAAGTGTGATACTTGAGAAAATAAAAGAAGTATTACGTATATAGGAAGTGAAGTATATGATTTTTTGGAAATGCCTAGGGGACAAGGTGAAAATTAGGGATGGGAGGCATGAGGGGGGATGGGCTGAATTTCATGTAAGAAGGAGGGAAGGGAGGGTGGAGATGTAAAAGGCTATCTATATCTTGCAAGACTTCATGACATTAGTTGATTTGGTTGGTAAATGAAGTTGTGGAAAAGGTGGGGGTGAATACGT
>BQNB010208300.1:0-10417 GCA_026074375.1 Tanacetum coccineum
CATTGTCATTTTCCGTTGTGTTTCGCGTTTACGTAAATTTCTTGCTTAAAACTCGCGTTTTACCTTAAACATTACCTTTTATTTAACTAATACTTACTCTACACTTTAAATTAAATACACAATAATAAAAAATCAAAAAAATACATACCACCCTATATCTAGGCCTATGGCTGGTTTTACCCACTCCAACACACAACCTATTTCAATTCTCTATAAACCATCATTCATTTTATTTTTCCATACATGCAAATCCTCTTCATTTCACCTAGTTTCAAAAAAAAGAAAATCTCCTCCTCCTTTTGGCTGCCGAATTTACCATCACCACCACCATCATCTTACAAAATTTTCCTTCTCCTTTTTAACATCACAACATCATCCTTGAGTTGCTTGTAAAGTTTGGTGAAATTTCTTGAAGATTTGAAGATGTTGTGGATGTTTTATTGAAGGGTTTTCATTAGGGTTTTCTTGAGATTAGGGTTTTCTTGAGGGAAATATTAGTGATATTTAGGAGGGTTAGAAGCATTTTAATCTTTGGTTTTGGGGTCTCCTTTGGTTCGATATCAGCCCAAGAGTAAGAAGAGTGTTTTTGTTTTTGATTCTCTAGCCTAAATCAACTCCTAGTAAGATCTCCTTATTTTTGATTTTTCTTTTTATTTTGATCCATGAAAATGGATGTTTGATTCTGGAAATACATGTTCATATGATGTGTGAGTTGTGTTTAAGAGCTTGGTATGGCATTGCATGTGATTGGTTAGAGTTAGGATTGATGTTTGGATGGGTTTTTGGAGTAAATAATTGGGACTGTTTTGAAACAGTAGCAAAAACGTGTTATAGCAGAAATATTTTGGCTTGGAGCCTATGATTAAATTACATGTCTGGATAGATATATGTCTTGGCATCATAGGATAGTTGGATGCCCAACCAACTCCTCCGGATGAGGGAGTTCTGACCGTTTTACGGTAACTAGTCGAATCTGGATAGTCATTTGGAAAACAGATTTAACCACTAAACGTTTTCATAAAGTTCTGTATTTTAAAGCATAGGTCAGTAGTAGACACATTTATATAACTTCTCCAATTGGAATCACTTTGATTGCTATCATGGTTTAGGAATTATGGCCATTTTAGTAAAGGGTACATTTTTTGGAAACTTTCTGTTTTGGGTAACCAGGGGTAAAAGAGTCTTTTACTATGGTTCTGAAACTTTGTAGATAACGAGCCTTACATTTTTGAAAACTAGACTCAAAGAGCTTTCCATGAGTGAAAGCCTCATATTTAGAACATTTGTGAGTTAGGAGATATGAGTCCATGAAGTCGAGTTAAAATCAGAAACTGAGTTCTTACGTCTAGTCGCAAAAGTTAAAAACGTTTAGTACACTTTGGTAAAATAGGAATTAAAAGCCGAAACTTAGTATAGCTTCATTTACCTATAAGGCCAGATCACAAGTCATTTTGAGAGTAAAAAGGATTTGGGGAAGTTCTAGTGGAATGCCATGCTTATCTCGGAAACACATCTCATGATCACTTGTTTAATTTTTACGTATTGTTTCTTTCTACGTACTAAGTCGCGTCACGTCTTTTAGGAGGTGCTTAGGAGTACTTCCCGCTCGTTCGAGACTCGTCATACTTCTGATCTAATTGTTCTCTCGGTGAGTTCATAGCCTCGCCTTTCTACTTATAAATGTTTTTATAAACCCCGCGAGGGAGATACATGCTAGTTTTATAAATTGAACACAAGTGATTTTCGGTATGCTGGTCCCGATTGTGAACTAATTGCATAAGTACCTATTGCAAAAAGGCCCCCTAATTTCATGCACTGTTAATTACCTATGATGGGTGAGCGCTAGTACATTAAGTAGATCTATTGGGCCGTGACTGCCCTGTCTGGGGTTGTGACATCCATGGCGCGATCACCCCTAAAGGACATTTTGTATTGAGAATTTCTTTAGGTATATTGCAATATTACCTAGTTGTGGGGCATATGATTACATATTTATAATATGTTGGTTAACGTTTCAGTGGCATGAGCTTAATGCATTAGTGATTATAACTTGTTTGATCCACAAGTTTGCGATGATTAAAAATACTTGTGTTCACTCTTTATTTCATATAAACTCTATGGATTCACTCAACGTTTTCGTTGACTTTTTAGCATGTTTTATCTCAGGTAATCAAGGTTGATGGCTTGGAGTGGCGAATGGAGTTTAGCGCGAAATGTTTTGACTAAACTTGTTTTGGTTCCATTCATTCAAAACACTTTGTGTTATGATTTTAAAACTTATGTTATGATGTTTTATGGTGACGATCTTGTGGACAAATTTTCGACTCTGATCTTACATGAATGGGACAATGTTATGTTTTAAACGTCTCTTTTGAGTCGTTCTTTATATTCTTATGTTGTTGTGCTATGACTTAACACCCAAACTGTTGGTTCCGCTGCGAAATAAATTTGGGGGTGTTAAATGGGTTGTGTGTTGGAGTGGGTAAACCGGCCATGGGTGGGGATAATAGGGTTTTTATATATATATTTTTTTTGATTTTGTAATGTGTAGGATTAATTAAAAGTGTGGTGAAAATTTTTGTTAAATAAAAGTAAGGTTTAAGGTAAAACGCGAGTTTTAAGCAAGAAGTTTACATAAACGCGACACACAACGGAATATGACAATGATGTAAATTAAACTCATCGTGGTGATATATGGAAACATTAAACCACTTAATAACGAAGACGGAATAAAAATTCTAAACGCGGCTCCCTTAAAGCTAAGGACGAGAAATTTTTATCAAATCGGGTAAACGTAAAATTAATGGCTTTGCATAAAAATAAAAATAGAAATAAAGTTCGGAATAAATAGTGACCTTAAATACGGAATGTTATCTTTGTAACACCCCCAAAATCATAACAACGCAGCGGAATACCACTTGGGGTGCTACTTCATAGTTCATACACACAAGTTACAGAAAACGACCTCAAAAGAGACGTTTTAATAAAAACAGCACATTCGATGATTGTTTTCTTTAAATATACAAATGAGTCATGTTTGAATCCTTGTAACTTTTGTTTCAATCCTAGACGTAAAAGTCAATTTTCTGATTTTAGTCATTTTCAAGAGAGCATAAATCCTAAACCATAAAAGATATAGACATGAGGCTTTCACCCCTGGAAAGGCCTTGAAGTCTAATTTCCAGAACATCAAGCCTCATATTCCAATTGTTTACCAATTTTTAGAAAAGGACAATTTACTATCGCTAACTCAAAACAGAAAACTACCGTTTGCAGAATTTAGCCATGATCACCGGACCATATCTCTCATTATATAAAAGATATAAAGGTGAGGTTTTCACCCCTGGAAAACCACATGAATCTAGTTTTCAAAACATTAAGCCAATCATTCAACTCATTTACCAATCAACAGGAAATCAACTTTTACTAACCGAAGGTCAAACCAGATTTTTAACTGAATTTCTTGGTTTTGCCGTTTTAGTCATAAATCCTAAACTAAAATAGAAATGAATGTGAGGCCAAGTGCTGGAGCTTCTATAAGATGTCTAGCATTGACCCAAGCTTTAAAACCTAAACTTTTAGTTCAAAAACCCTAACATTAACATGCTTTCTAATCAAAGGTACATAATTGACCCATGTTCGTATTTTGACCATATCTCCCTCATACGGAGGAATTGGTTGAGCATACAACTATATCATGATGCCAAGACCTATATCTATTCACCCATAAAATTATCTCACAGGATCCAGGCCAAAATTTTGGAGAACAAGCTCCGTTTACCTGCTATCCCAAAACAGCCCGCAAAATCCTATTCTAAATCAACCAATAACACATCTAAATCTTCAATTGAGCCATCACGAGGCCAAGATACTTCAATGAAATCTATCCCATAACCATTATACCTCACATACACTAACTTACCAAGATCAATTGAAAAAAAAATTACTTGTATGATCATAAAAGTAAAAATCAATAACATGCACTCACTAGAAAATTAAAACAACAAGTTAAGGTTTTAAAATTAACGATTTTAATAAAAATCGATTAAGAAAATAAAATGAATGATTAAAAATTTAAGATTTAATTATAAATTTAAATTAAGTAGTGACCTTAATTATAATTATTCAACCCTTAATGCTCTGCTTTTTATTTTTTTTTTTTTTTTCTTTTTGTTTTTTTTTTTTTTTTTTTTTTTTTTCTTTTTCTTTCTTTTTTTTTTTTTTTTTTTTTTTGTTTTTTTTTTTTTTTTTTTTCTTTTATTCTTTTTTTTTTTTTTTTTTTTATTTTTTTTTTTTTTTTTTTTTTTATTATCTTCTTTTTTCTTTTTTTTTTTTTTTTTTTTTCTTTTTTTTTTTTTTTTTTTTTTTTTTTTTTTTTTTTTTTTTATACCTTCATTTTAAGCAAACCCTAATAATCTTCAAGTTCTTCAATTGGGGTTTTTTTCTAAATCAATTGCATGGTGACTTTTAACAATGAAGAAGGATTAAGGTTTACTTGTGGGTTGATTTGGTGTTAAAAGGAGTGGATTTCATGGAGTTTTGAAGATCAAAGAGGGGTTTTGGGGGTGG
This sequence comes from Tanacetum coccineum, assembly GCA_026074375.1. Taxonomy (NCBI): domain Eukaryota; kingdom Viridiplantae; phylum Streptophyta; class Magnoliopsida; order Asterales; family Asteraceae; genus Tanacetum; species Tanacetum coccineum. The sequence continues at coordinate 4,570 of BQNB010208300.1, forward strand.
TTTATGTCGAACAGTGGGAGAGGGAAAAGGAGACCGGTGGTTTTCTACTGAATATGATATCTATGTGTTGTTATGTGTCGTGTTTGTGCTTAAGTAGGAAGAATGGGCCTTTTATTGGATCAAGACTAGAATTAGGGACCATAATGGATAAAAACAAAAAGGAGGGTGTTTGGTTTTGGAGTTGGGCCGGCGCATAACAAGGGTAAGGAGTGGGTTTTGGCCAAATTTTGCCTAACTAATAATACCTATAAATCTCGGGCTCAATTGTCTATTCTAGTCCGACATTTTTTTCCTAAATCGCGATTTTCGTCTAGGTGCAATATAAAACACGAGGAAAACGTAAAGTACTAAAAATAAAAAATAATTTGGCAATTAAGGCCCTTAACGGAGTCTTTGTTTCTCGATGATAAAAACGGTACTAATTTAAATTCTAAGGTTCGCGAGGGTTTTAAAATTAACGATTTTAATAGAAATTGATTAAGAAAGTGAAATGAATGATTAAAATTTAAGATTTATTTATAAATTTAAATTAAGTAGTGACCTTAATTACGGGGTTTTACATCCTCCCCTCCTTACGGGAGCACCGTCCCGGTGCTTAATTCGCCTTATTCGTCGTATGGTTACTTGTGAAGAGATGAGGACACACTTAGGTCCTTGGTGGAGGTTTTTAACGAAAATTGAATGAACAAAAGTCAAGCATTTTTTCCCAAAAAATATATGAAATGAACATGAGCAAAAGGATTGAGTTCCGTGAGAATTCTTAAAAGGAAGGATAAAATACATGACTAAAAAAACCATTGGAAACGAATAGATTTGAAAAGTCGTTAATTTTTGGGAACGGTTAGGGTTCATTATGATTAGCTTATCAAGTTAGCAGAGGTCGATATACATTCGAAAAGAAATCCATATAACAAATTATGAGTCGAAAGAAGTTCATAGCCCAAAGAATGATTCGTACAAACGAACGCACGCTATGTCGAATACACATAAGCCCACTCATTCACAATTCATCACTTACATAAAGAGGCGTCCCAATCCATGTAAGTAAAGAATTTATGAACTTATGGTTCGGTGGTTTATAATTTCCTTATTCAAATGAAGAAGCGTCCCAATTCATTTCAATAAGATGATTATAAATCATCCTACTTAAGCATGGCCGACACAAAACACAGTATCAAAACACTGTCACAATAAGTAAAAAGGAGTGTCTACTTGACGGCATGATTCTTCAAAATTATAAGAAGTAACAAGAAGAGTAATAAGGCGTTAGTCAATCGCATTCGAAAGGTATGTGCCAAAATAAGGCACGATCCGAGATAACAAGATAAATCCGTACTCCCATCAATTAAAAGATTTCAAAACAATGTATTACAAACACAATATACGCGATTCAAAATCATATGAAAGAGTGTTCGGACTCGGTGTCGAAAATAATAAATAACTAGTGGTATTGACAAAGTAAACGAAGGCAAGTTTTTTCAAAAAGGAAATAAATAAAGTCACGTTAATGTTTCAGAGATCACCGCATTGACTCTAAAATATCCTAAGAAAGAATCTTATTAAGAATTTACCATTGTTCTTTACACATATGTAGGTAAATTATCATTACATAAACATTTCTGCCCTTTGCAATTTGACTTAATGGACCTATATTTCAAAATCCGTAATAGGTATAAATGAACGGTTTTCGCCTTAAACAAGATGTTAGACTCTAGTTTACTGAGATTACAAGATAAATACTCAAAGTGTTAAGATCCTAAGTGAAATTATCATTTTACCATCATGTGCCAAATCTAATTATTTAAAACGTTTTCTTGTTCTATCGTTTTTAGCATAATTCCCATTTTATAACTCCGTTTGACCCAAAACGAAAGCCCATGTTTAAGTTTATCTAAATCCTAAAGATTTGACTTGGAAAATGGAGGGGGCCGCCCCCCCCCCCCAACTTTTAGGGGTTTTATGAATAATATTGGTTCTCACTATTTCGAAAAATCTGGGCACAATTTATGATTAGTTTGGCTGTTCTAGTCGTAACTCATTCATCCGGAATAGTTATGGATTTATCCAAAGAACCACATGGTCCTTATATGTTTTACCCTTCACCCATGTAAAAACCCAGTAGCCTCCAAGTCAAATAAAATTAGTTATAAGCCTAACTATCTGCATTACAAATTATGGGTACACACTAAGTTTGTTTCTACATTTTTCGTCGTATCTCGACCATCCGGAAGAGTTGGCGTTCCATCCAACTCGCCACTAGGACCTAACATATTAGCCTATTCATTAATGTAAAGATACAGTAGGGTTTAAGCCAAAAATTTTCCCATTAAAATGCCAACTTTACTCGAAAGTTCCAAAAATAGCCGACAGTAACCATAAATAGTCAACACTTATAGGAATTACTATTATATATATATAGATGGCGGTGATCCCGAAGATGAGCGTAAGAATTTTAGAGGAGAGTATCTCATATATGTACGAGTATCCTTATATAATACTAGTATTGATGTTCGATGGGGAAAATAAGAAAGCAGGAAGTACGCGATAGTCGGAGTGGTAAGCGTATATCTAACTGACCGATATAAAGAAAATAATATGACGTCATAAGATAGACGTATGAGAGCAAAATAATAACCAAGCATTATTTATTCATTGATAATATAATGGCAATAAGGATGCAAAAGGGAGCATATAAGTAACTTGGGAGCAAGCAAGCGCGGATATCGGACAATAGTGAAGGACTCTTAAATTTTTTTGAAAAACGGTTATAGTCTAGGTTTTTGAAAACGACCTAGTTAGCTATAACAAGTGCTCTGATACCAATCTGTAACACCCGTCTAAAATCACAACGCAGCGGAATAGCACTTTGGGGTGCTACTTCATAGTATAAAGTACAAGTTACAGAAAACGACCTCAAAAGAGACGTTTAATACTAGTAATGAAGTCTCGGTAAGCACTGAAGGGGTTGAAGAATGAAAAAGAAATGTTAAGATAAAGGGTGAAAAGAAAGCAGCCCTCCTTAAACATTAGGCAGAAACCGGGTCAATACATATGCTGTCAGAATCACATGGTTGATTGCTGACATTGAAGACAAGTATCATGGACCCAGTGATACGCTGCACAACCCTCCCTAGCTACTCAAGATCCCTCAAAGGATTCTTGTTTCATTTCTCACGGAGATCAATACAATTCTATCGTCTTTCTCACTCCGAGTTAGTCGATATTGAAAAGGTGGCAGTCCGCTCCAGCCTCCGACCACTAAAACCAAAAATGCACTATTGAGTCTAGAGCCTTGAGATCATCCAAAAGTCTCGTTAGGACACTTATCCATATTGAGCTTGTTTCTCACACACTGTGACAACAAGTAAAGATTTTAAGAGTCCTTCGCATTATCCTCGTGGTATTGCCAGAACATCCGAGTGATACGAAAGTACTCACAATGAAGATGGAAATCCTTCTAGAGCCAACATCAAACAAGCTCTTGGTAGGTGACATGTGAGATCCACTATGGATTAAACTTGTGACAAATGGAAAGCAACGATGGTGCGATTCTTTGTGAATCAAACTTGTTCCAGGTTGTGAATTGACGAATCATTTTGGAAAACCTCTCGATGTGCTCAACAACTGATTTTCTAGCACATCGATTGTGAACTTATTTCAAAACAAATGAGTTTCTAATGAAATTTGATTTTATGCTATCAAACACTCTCGATGTGTCACAAAATACTTTCTCAAACGACACGTCGATTGATTTTCAAATCAAGTTTTCTCTTTAATCGGTAAGATAGTAACTAACCGATTCACTCTTATCGTGCTGTCTGCTTTGAGACGTTCCGATACAGAGAACAGGCAAGTATGGAGATTTTGATGGTTACACATCAGATGATCTGATACTTATACTGGAAATCCTGTCAAGGAGATTCTTCTTAAGATGAATCTACCTGATCACAGGTCGGTCCTCACGGATCCGGAGGTTAATCCAACCAGACTCGGGCGAATGACAAAGCCATATTCGCCCACAAGCTTTATTGCTAACTGTTTTATTACAGGATCAAGCAAAGATGGAGATGGAGACACCTCGTTCCAGTGGAGTCAATTCACCACCCAATGCTCACACTTAATGTTTCCAAGTAAAGACATCATGACAACTGAATGACCTACAACACAGCTTCCGCAACTCTGAGAAGTAGTATCATGATCAAGAAAAGTGTGAGCATGCGGGTCCGAAGGTCACAACATCACATGAAGGCAATGCTACTCAACAAGGATGATTAAGAGATTTAAGATGAATGATGATCTCAAAGAAAGCTCAAAGATCGCACAAGTCTAAGAGACAAATCTCAAAGTTCACTACATAATGTACAAGGACATCAAAGATTGAAGAATCAAAGACTTCGAGCTACAGACAGAAGGTCAATGAAGTAGAATGCTAGAATTCATAATGCATTTTCTGGGGTGACCTCCCTTAGGGGGAGATTGTTAGGATTATGAAAAAGACTCGGTCACCCCGTGTATAATCTAGAATAGCATAGCTCGTTGTCTAATTGTAAGCGTATGACTAATAGTATTGGGTCGGGCCTTTAGCCCACTTGTAAGCCCATACTCAAGCCCATTGGGGCATAAACACTCATGTATATAAACCCCTTTCCAGCCATGGGAAGGGGTTGGTTGTTCATTTTATCACAAAGCTTCCATTTGCATTTTCTCTCACTAGAAATACTTCACTTTCTCTCTCTAGATAATTTGCCAACCCAATCATCCATGCTTGTGTTATGATATCATGTATACTACACTTTGTCATTCTTTTGGAAATCAATTTGTAAGTCCGACCCTCCTTGTTTCAGTTATTGACAATTTCAATCCCTCAACTTTGTATTAGTGTTAACTAGTTGAGTTAATATGTGTATATAATGATAAGTTTAGTTTTGATGGCTCGGGTAATTTTTTTTAAAGAATCCTAGATATGTAATATAAGATAAAAGTTATGGTCTTGAAGTCATAAAATATTTAGGCTTAATTTAGGTGGTTATATGTTTAGTTCCGATTAAGTAGGTCGATTGGTTTGAAACAAAATAGAAATATTAGAAACTTTTACAATGAAAAAGACTATTGATTATAGTATTACTTACTGTAATTATTTATTAGGTGATCGAGCATTTGTGATATTAAGATACTTGATGTGACACCCCCATAAAATCACAACGCATCGGAATACCACTTTGGGGTGCTACTTCATGGTATAAAGTACAAGTTACAAAAAACGACCTCAAAAGAGACGTTTAATAAAATATCACATTTGATTTAAACAAATCAGAGTAAATTCAGGTCCCAAATATTTTCTTTTTAACAAACGTTACAAGAGTTCAAACATGACTCATTTGTGTTTTTAAAGAAAAATGATTATCGAATGTGAAGAAAAACTGAGTCCTTGAGTTTTGTTGATATCCACACGTCTCGAATGCTCCCAATGCTCAGCTAGCAAGATATAACCTGAGAAAATACATGCAAAAACGTCAACAATAATGTTGGTGAATTCATAGGTTTAAGTAAAAACAGTATTGAAATAAATCAAGTAATACTTTAGTAAGAAAAGTAGCGTTACATTATTTAGAAGAATTGTTATCGAAATCCGAGTAGTAATTTAATAAATCAAATATGCCTAGTAGTGGATCACAAGGTATAAGATCAGCCAGCGACAGTACTTCATAGTATAATTTAACAGAATACACTGCAATGAATACAATGTATCAATTCATCTTTATTGCATTGAGCTCATGACACCGAAACCTTGACGTTAATGCATATCATATGCATTCTTGTTTGCCCCCGTAGTAGGTATTATTGCCTT
>BQNB010208301.1:0-10417 GCA_026074375.1 Tanacetum coccineum
AAGATTTTCTTCGCCATAAAGGAGCTTGTTGACATAGTGAAGAAAACTCTTGAGTTAGGTGCTCGAGGAGTGGAGTAGGGCGAAGAGGTGCTTCTTACTCTTATCTCTTGTCTTAAATTAATTTCTCATACTATCCTATTAATTGTTTAGATAAATATATTGTTCATATTGTGCAAGTGTTGAATTCACACAAAGTCGAATCTAGAATTTTTTTAAACACTTTAAAACCTTAAATTAAAAAGCGGTAAACTATTCAACCCCCTTCTAGTTTTCCACACATTTTTATTAAAAGCCATCAATGTTATATTACTATAATATTATTGAGCCTATATATGTAATTTCGCAAACAAACTGCTAAGAGCAACTCTGAAATACTTCTTGAAGAAGCATTTGAGATTGGAGCAGTTGGGCAATATTCAAACGCCAGTTGAAGTGTTGCCAAATAAGCTTTTTATCTAAACCACTTACCGCTAGCCGCTCCTAAACGCTTTCAAATGCTTGTTGCCAAACATAGCCTAACAACCTTTTGTTATGTGCATCTTGACCATCAATCTTATTTTAGGAAAACACATTTTAATTTGATACGTGTCACTTTTTACCTAAAAAATCACCTTTATTCTTAAATTGAAATATCTTTTTTTTTTTGCTAAATATCTATGCAATTATTATTATTTTTTAAATAAATTGTGTAATTCGGGTAATTTGGGTCAACCAAAAAACCGAACCGAATTCAAATTCGGTTTTCGGTTCGATTGAATTCTAGTTCAGTTCGATTCGATTTTCGAGTTGATACAAAAAATTTAACCAACCGGATTAACCGAACAACCAGATAACCGAACCGATCACCACCCACCGATGTAAAGTTTCAAAGTTAATTTGTGTTGGGCCATTGTGAGGCTGAGTTTAGTAAGTAAGCCCACAAATTTAGTAAACTCAGTAAAATGCTGATGGAATGGAAAAGATCTTATAAGAAATAAGGCGGGAAAATGGTGATGGAAAGTAAGGTGGAAATGGGGGAGGAAAAATTTGGGGGTTTTCCGTTGGAACCCTACTCAATACAAATTGATTTCATGAATGCTCTTTACGATTCGCTCGATAAAGGCGGTATCGCTATGCTCGAAAGCCCTACTGGTAATTTTTACTGTCTGTTTTTTACTTTGTGTGTTGAATAAGTAAATTCCAATGATTTTAGTCCTACTATGCTTATGCTCATAAATAAGCACTTTAGGACATGGTGTTTGGATTTGCTTATTTTGTAGTAGTAGAAAATGAGACCAAAAAGTAGTTTATATGTAAAATAGTAGCTTTAGTTTCAGCATCAGTAAGCACTATGAAATCAGCAGATTGGAACATGCTTATTTTTCCTCGTATTTAGATACGCAAAAGTAGTTTAGATGATCCAAACACTTCAAAATGCTTGAATAAGCAATAAGCAGAAAAAATAGCAATCCCAAACACCCCTCTTATGCTTACTGCGTTTGGTTGAATTATAGGGGGAAGATATTAACGATATATGAAAACATAGTATTGCTTACTTTCTAAGCGTGTATTTAATTATACGAAAAAGTTATCTTAGTGCTTAGAAATGCTGTTGATGTTTCAAAGTATGTTATAGCTTATTGCGCACGTGTGTGTGTCAAATTATAGGTGAGAGAATGTTAGTGATGAAAACATATTATTGGTTACAGGAACAGGAAAAACTCTGAGTATAATCTGTAGTGCTCTGCAATGGCTTGTTGATCGAAAGCAACGGAAGAATAACGACAGTTTAGCCGACACAAATCAGGTTGGAACAAGTGGTGATCATGTTGGATCAGATGACGAGCCTGATTGGTTCAAGAGTGTGTTAGGGAATAAAGAGGTCGAAAGTCCTAAGAAGAAGGTAAAGAAACAGAACGGGTTTAGAAGTAAGAAACGCGATAAGACTGGAATCGAGGAGAGTTTAAAAGATTTGTTTAATCATTTTAGAGAGATGGGAGATGATTACAATATACATGGTGACGAACAAAGCAACGTGATTGTGAAAAGTGATGGACAGAAGTTAGATGATAAGGAGTTCTTGGTAGACGAATATGAGAGTGAAGATGAAAAGATTGGACGATCGAAGAGAAAGGGTGGTGGTGTTTGTGGTGGATCGTCATCGAGTGAAGGTGAAGAGGAAGGCGATGAATTCAGTGATGAAGAGGAGGAGGCGGATTTGAAGATATATTTTTGTAGCAGGACTCATTCACAGCTCTCACAGTTTGTAAAAGAATTGAAGAAAACTGTCTTCGCTGACGAGATAAAGGTTGCATCTTTGGGCTCGAGGAAGAACTTGTGCATAAACGAAGGTAATTTTTATATTTTTTAGTCGGTAATGTATCCATGATTAATGAATACGATGTGTAATTTTGCAGAGGTTATAAAGCTTGGGAATTCCACTCTCATCAATGAGCGATGTTTGGATCTTCAAAAGAATAAGAAAAACCAAGTTTCTAAAATGAAGGTATAAGTTAATTGTTTTTCTTATATCACAATAGCAAAGATGTTTCATGATGCACATTTCTAATGCTAATATGCAGAATTCAGATGCGGGTGGAAGAGTACGCAAGACAAAGGCGTCAGGTGGATGCCCAATGCTTAGCAAACAAAAGCTACAGAAACAGTTCAAAAATGAGATGACTGACCAAGGACCCTTAGATATTGAAGATCTTGTTCGCCTTGGGGGCACTTTAGGAACCTGTCCGTACTACGGTTCCAGAAGCATGGTCCCTGCAGCGGATCTTGTGGTTCTTCCTTATCAGTCGCTTCTTTCTAAATCGTCACGTGAATCACTCGGTTTAAGCTTAAAGAATAGTGTTGTTATTATAGACGAGGCTCATAATCTTGCTGACTCCCTCATCAGCATGTATGACTCAAAAATTACTTTGTCACAGGTAAACTCTAATTGTTAGCAGCTAAATTATCGTGGATATGTAATTTTTAATGGAATCTTATAATATGGTGATCGTATCATTTCAGTTGGAACTTGTTAATTCAAGTTTGGAGGGTTACTTCCAACGATTTCGCAACCTTTTAGGACCAGGCAATCGAAGACACATTCAGACATTGATGATTCTCACCCGAGCTTTTATACAAGCTTTATGCAATAAGGATAATGCTACTTTGGTTGATTCATCTGTTAATGAAGAACTTCCTGCAGCTAAAAGTGGATCTGATTGCTCTTTGCGCATCAATGAATTTGTGTTTTCTCTCGACATTGACAACATAAACTTAGTGAAATTGCTACAATATATCAAAGATAGCAATATGATTCACAAGGTGAGTATCTTTGTTGCGTTTTGTGATTATATATCTTTCTTTGTGAAGTTGCTCATGGTCTCTTGTTTTTGTCTCTCAGGTCAGTGGGTATGGAGATAAGCTATTAAGCTTACAAAATAATACTACAAGTATATTATCAAGTTTCCGTGCATTAGCTGGAATGTTACTTTCACTCACAAATGGTGATAGTGATGGGCGGATAATACTCTCGAGGAAAAAGCCAACAGACTCCGGACAACATGGAGGATACATAAAATACGTTATGCTCACTGGGGAGAAAATCTTTCATGAGGTATGCTAAATACTTCAGAATTATGTTGTAAAATTTAAGCATGATAAGGTTCTTACGATCTGTGAACTTTTGATAGATTGTTACTGAAGCTCATGCTGTTGTATTGGCTGGAGGAACTCTCCAACCTATTGAAGAAACACGGGCGAGGCTCTTTCCATGGTTGCTTCCAGATCAGTTGCAGTTCTTTTCATGTGGTCATATAATCTCATCGGACAATATTTTACCCATATCTGTTTCACATGGACCGTCGGGTCAATCTCTGGATTTTAGCTATAGCTCTAGAAGTACCTCAGCCATGGTAAGTAAATATTAGTGCGCTTTCACAATTTATCGTCATCGTTCTTTATGTGTCTACAGTAGTCAACAGAGTTGTAAAGACCATTTTACTTATAAATGAAACGTATCAAATGGCTTAAACAAAAAGAAAAGTTAGCTAAAATGGAACGGCTCGAATGGGTGAATGGGTCGACGGGTTGAAATTTGTCCAACGTTTATATTTAATGCAAACTTTTTCATTATTTTTATGGTAAAATTACCATCTGAACTGTTTTTATGCAAACATTTTCATTATTTTTGTAATAATTCTGTTTTTAATCATGGCTAATGTATTAATTATTCGTAAAAATCATCAAAAAGTGTTCTGGGTAAACCTGACCCGTACTAAAAAAGACAGTTTTAACCCGAATCTGTTATGACCCGTCAATGCTGCCACCTTTGTTCTACAGCACCAATAATGCTTGTTGGCTTATTAAAATGATAGGTTGGGGAGTTGGGGGCTCTACTTTGCAATCTGGTCACAGTAGTTCCACAAGGTATAGTCGTGTTCTTTTCTTCATTTGATTATGAAGAATGTGTCTACACTGCATGGAAAGCTTCAGGCGTTCTTGGTAGAATAATGAAGAAGAAACGTGTATTCAGAGAACCAAGGAAAAGCACTGAAATAGAAGTTGTTTTGAAAGAATACAAGGAATCAATTGATGCATCGTCTACTGCGAAAGATGTATCAGGAGCTCATACCGGTGCTGTGCTTTTTGCTGTAGTTGGAGGAAAGATATCAGAAGGTATCAATTTCAGTGATGGGATGGGACGATGCATAGTAATGGTTGGATTACCATATCCAAGTCCATCTGACATTGAGTTGATGGAACGGGTCAAACATATTGATGGTCTTGGAGATGTGCCAAAAAACACTAATGGCGCATGCTTTAATGGAGACGCTCAAGCGGGATTTGACATTCTAAGAAGTTGCAAGAATAGAGGAAGGGAATACTATGAAAATCTTTGCATGAAGGCTGTAAATCAGTCAATAGGTAAGTCTAGTTTATTTCGTGGAGCAAATTTAAATTAGTATAAAATCTGTTTTTTTTTTATTATCAATATCTGTAAACATCTTCCTTTTGTAACTGATATCTTGTGATTTTTTTGTGGACTTCTTGTTTATCAGGTAGAGCAATTAGGCACATTAACGATTATGCAGCAATCTTATTGGTGGACACGCGCTACACAACAGATTCCTTTAAAAAGAACTTTTCTCACCCAACCGACAAGCTTCCAAGTTGGATTAAAGATCGTCTCGTATCAAAGACCAGTAATTACGGAGAAGTCCACAGATTACTTCATCAGTTCTTCAAATTTCACAAAAGTAAGTAAGTTTAGCCGGTCGCGATCTAGACCCTTAAACTTTATATATAATTTTGTATGTTTTCCTCCTAGTTGGGGTTAATTAATGTTACACTCAATTATCGACCAAAATATGACACATGTCATTCTTACATTGGCTGAATATCAATTCCTATGAAACATGTAATTTTCGGTCGTTTTAAAGTTTGCTTCTTTGATCAAGGATGGTTTGCATCTTCAAGACTCAAATGAGTCAGTGGAAAATGACATGACTGTCTTGACATCAAATCCCTATAATGCCATATGCCTTGCTTTCAATGCATTTTGGTCATTTATCCCTCTTTTCACCAACACTATGGTACCACTTTTTTTGGAAGTGTTTAGGGTCCATACAGCTAGGCTCATAAATTCCATGAGTCAAAAGTACCTTTCGTATGTATATCAAGATCAAGTCTTGTATTATAGCAACACGCCATATATAGGTAGTAAACTAGCAACCCTTTAGTACGTGTTTTATAGGCCAAAAGGACGAATAAAACTATATCAGATTTTTTTTTGCGAGAAATTAGTTCCAAACTATTGATTTTTACTAAGTATTGTAGACTCAAATTTGAGCTTTCACCCACCCAACACCTTTTACCTTTGCCCCTTAATCAGTGGCAATAAACTTTTGACAACATATGGTCACCTATTCAAGTGTCCATTATCATTACACATCCCTTTTGCTTTACAAAAATATATTCCATTTCATATCCTTAATATCACAACACACACACTCTACTTTTTATTAGTGTATAAACAAAAACAAAAGAAAATTCTCCTGTGTAAATTAAAGATTCCAGTTTTTATTTTGAAATTTTAAGCCGGCTGCATTTTGAAATAAAATCAGCATTAATGTTTAAGGATCTTTAGCATCAACCTTATCATGGTACGATTTAGTTCTTTTAATATTCTTTTTGATCTACATTATAAAAGGATCTTATGAGGTTCTGAATTCATAAAGCAATTTGTTTGAAACACTAATATCAAATGAAGACTCATTCTTAGACCGGCAAGAGTACTTATAGCGCGGGTCGTCTCCTTTTATTTCATTTCCTACATCTCTCTATATCTCCCTCCCTCTATAACTATCCATCTCTCTCTCTCTCACACACACACACACACGTACACTCACTGTGTGTTCTTTGAGCTGCAAACAAGTCCTTCAGGAGATACCAACGACAGAGGTACCAATGTTGCTCAGGAGAACCATACTCAAAACCAAAAATTTTTATAATAAAACCCTCCGCAATTTCAAGTCCTTCATCTTTGGAGGGTATAGAAAACTAAAAAGATCCCCTTCTTTAAGCTTTTTTTCGGCCAATATCAACAACCCAAAGATGCAGCAGCTAGACAATTTCTACAAACAGTTCTGCGAGCAATGGGATTCTGATGGCCAGAATGTGCAAGTTTCAGAACAAGAAGACATTGAATCAAATAGACGCATGATCAACTCAGAACAAAGGGTTTTGAACAACAAAAGCCTTGCAGAAGAGAAAGATGCCGGGTCCTCAAACTATGTTAACAGTGGGACCCAAAATGTTTTGGAGCAAAAAATGAAAGAATTGGAGATGATGGATATGAAGGACGAGGAGCATGTGTTGGATGTAGAAGAGGTTCTTCATTACTATTCTCTACTTACCAGCCCGATTTATCAAGATCTTGTTGATAAATTTTTCACAGATATGTACTCTGAATTTAATCGTCCACAACCACCGACAAGAACTAATAGTCTCAACAGTTCGCTGAGGAGATTAGGCCCTTTGAAAATCTAGATGATCATATGCTCTGCTGCATGATCACTATTCGTACCAGAATCTGAAAGTTGAGTGCTTCAAAGTGTGTATTTGAGTGTATTTGTTTATGTTCTCTTGATTACTTTTTTACAGGAATATGGAGTGTATTTATAAGATTATGTAACTACCATTTTACATACAATGAGAATTGTGTATGGAACTTGTTGGTATCAGCAGATAACCAGACCTGCAAAATCTGTAAGTTTATGTTACTTGTATTACCGGGTTTTGGTTGCATACAAACACAATATAATGTAAAGAAACAACTTACCTTCAACGCTGTTTTTTTTTACATAACCCGTAAATCGTCAAAATTGTTGTAAAACAAACAAACGTAAACTTCTGAGAGCTTTCTCAAGGAAAACCCTTAACAAGATTAGTTTTTAAGTCTAAAACTGGTTATTCCACACTCTTAAGCTCAATAAATCAGTTTGTCAATCGACAGTAATCAGATAAGCATTTTGCTTTAATACAACAAAAGTTACACTAAAGAGCTGAGTTTATGTGTATAATCTGATTTCAACGCTAATTGATGTGTCAATTCTTGAATTCTTACAAGACTATAACTATCAATTGACACAAAACAATTTGGATTTTTGAACTTTGTTTATATAGCCTATCTGTTTAAAGGGTTTCATGATTCCCATTGTTGTTGAAAAACACCCGCAACGCTGTTTCATAGGCTGTGAAAATTGCTCCATTAACAACAAAAGCTCTAGAAACCGCAGTCCCTAATCCACGGAATAGCACACCATATCCATCGTTTGTGACGCTCTTACGAAGGCAATCCACAATACCATTATACTTTAATGTGGTAGGCGTCTGTGCTTGAAGTCTGGTTTTAACAACGTCTAAAGGATAACAGCACATCCAACTAGCGACACCAGCAAGACCACCAGCAATCAACATTGTGTCAAAGCTTTCTTGACCACTTCCCCTACACCCCGGATAAAGTTTTTCTCTCATGAATTCATATGTCCAGAAATAGAAACCATGTGCTGGTGCGTCTCTGAGAGCAGTGATTGTTAATCCTCTGTATAGTCCTCGATAACCTTCTGTTTTTAGTATGTTTTTAGCAACGCTTAATGGTCCTTTCTGTTTGTGTTGACTTCCATTTTCGGATTGGGTTTGTAGTTGTAGTCGTATCTTGATTAGTTCAATAGGGGAGAGCATTAGGCTTTGTATAGCCCCGGCTCCTACACCTCCTAAAGCAACACCTTTGTAAGACGGAGGCTCGTTGGTGCAAACAGATGAGTCAAATGCTCGTGACAAGATAGCATAGATTTGAAAAACCATGGCATTCTGCAATAAAAAATTGTAATCTATTAGTCTGCTTATCATATCATGATTGTAAATTCCTATTCAAGCTGCTGATATATGCAGCTTAAGCTGCAATGACCAGTTTTTAGTAAAGGATGCAAGATGTGTAGTCGTGTGCAGGTTAAAATGGGTTTGGGTTGAAACAAATCATTTTGGTACTTGTCAAAATGGGTCCGATTTAGTTGACCCGCCAACACTTTTTGTCCATTCTAATTTCATTTCATAAATGAAGCATTTTTTGATTATGATTTACAAAATAGTATCATTGCGGTAATAATCTAAAGGACTTTAGGAGATTCTATGCATCAAAAACAGACCGAGGGTGACTTCCACCAGTTTCCTTCAAAATTTCCACCTCTAGTTTTCAGTGTTTACATAGGCCCACGATGAAATAACAAGTTCGATACTAGTAGCAACAAAACTAATAAACAAATAACAGAACAAAATACATTCTTGAATTATCCAAATTCGCCACACATTCAAATAGCAACACGCCCAATAGTATCTAATCATTTAATCGATTCCAAAACATACATCCAAACACCCTTTAGCCACATCCATAACAAAATCTAAACCAACAAATTCTAAACATATACTAACAATAACACCAAATAAGACCCTGAAACCATGAAATGTTGTTCATAAAGCGCGAAAGTAAGAAAGATAACCTGAAAAGTAACAGAAGCAAGAGGAGCAGCCATGCCTCTATAAAGAGCAAGAGGTCCTTCTTTAGCCACAACATTCTTAAGAATACTAAAAGCCGAACCGGGCTGATTACTTTGCTGCCTAACTCTAATACTATCAAGTGGATATCCAGCCATAATTCCAGCACTCCCACCAAACCCTCCTGCAACAAATTCCTTACCCCAACTGCTTGCAAGAAACTCAGGCCAAAAATCCATTTTTCTTGGTTAATTTTTTTATAAAACTACCTTAAAGAATCAAGAAATTTTTTGGGCAGCATGCAAGATCCACCTTTTTTTATAGAATATCCTTCTAGATGACTAGATGCATATATGCCACAAACTCAACACTTATAAGACTCTTTTTTTATATCTAAAACATACCCATATCATATAACAGAATTTTAAATTTTTATATAACCAACAAAGCTACCTTAAAGAATCAAGAAACAGGATTCAAGAATATAAAGCATCAAATCAAGAAACTTTTTGGGCAGCATGCAAGATCCACCTTTTTATAGGCTTTTAAGATAGGTATATATGCCACAAACCCAAGAACTATATGACACTATTTTTAAATCTAAAACATACCATATCAGAAAACAGAATTTTAAAACTTTTGGTGTGTTTTAAGAACAAAGATGTGATATAAGAGAGTATATATATGGGACTTTTTTGTTTTTTCTAAGGAGTTTATGTAATATAAGTAACTAAGATTATATTAGAAGCCATGTTTATATTTCACTCATTTAAGTTGCAAAAAAAGTTAAGAAAAAAAAGGTGGTGGTGGTGGTGATGTTGAAACAAAGCAAATTTGTTTGATTGTAAACATTAAAATAAAATAAGAGGTTTTGCTTATAAAGTTATAAATGCTCACTAGTCACATGTATTAGTGTATTTAATGAACATTAATTTTGTTTATATAAAAAAAATGCATTCAATAAGTATTAGTTATACATATACAAGTTACTATATTTATGTATAGTGTATATATGAACATTAATTTTCTCTCTCTATATAAAAAATACATTTGATTAAGTATTAATTATACATATACAAGTTACTATATTTATATATATTTTCTCATTTATTACACTAAAAAATTTCATTTCAAAATACCAAGGTTGCAAAAATCGTGAATCGTTAGCCGGACAGTCAACCACCTTTTAGCTTGTAATCGGTTTAGGCGGGATTTATCGACGATTAATCGGATTGGTTTCTAGCAAAATTTGGGTATTTTCAGCAAGTTTTGTGTATTTTCGGTGAGTTTTTAGGTATTATTGGCAATATTTTTTTCTAAAAAACAACGTGTAATAGCTTTAAACAGTTACTATAAGCGATCAAAACAAGTTTACGATGAGTTTTAG
>BQNB010208304.1:0-10417 GCA_026074375.1 Tanacetum coccineum
TATATATTGTTTTCCGAAAATAGACTTACTATTTTTAAATACGCCCAAACGCACCCTAAGATAATATTATTTGTACGATAACATACGCGTATATACACGCGTATATATACGCGTATATACACGCGTATATATACGCGTATATACACGCGTATATATACACGTATATACATACATATATACACGTATATACATACATATATACACGTATATATATATACATATATATATATTGTTTTCCGAAAATAGACTTACTATTTTTAAATACGCCCAAACGCACCCTAAGATAATATTATTTGTACGATAACATTCGATGAGGCTTTACAAGCTCAAACAGACTCGAAAACGCCTAAAAACACCAAATTAAGTTTCAATCAGCTCTACATGTTTGACTTATTATTTTTTGAAAAATTTACCAACTTTGACTCCAATTATCTCTATCGTCTTGCGCTTTCAGACCTAAAGTCACATAATACATTACGTAAAAATCATTTTGAACAACTTTTGTGTTTTACCCGAAGACCGGTTCGGATCAAAAATGGTCCAAAATAAACATTTTCGTTTCTGCGCAACATTAAAACAATGACAGCTTTATATAAAAATGTTAACCCAACGTTTAGTGACTCTAACTCATTAAATCTTTATTTTTAAGCTAAAATTCTTGCAAGTCCACTAGAAAACATCGTTCTGGACAACTTTCGTGTTTTACTCGAAAGCTAAAACGGGTCAGAAAGTGTCTGAAATGCCTTTTTAGACTTTGCGCAGATTCTAATTTTTATAAAATTGGTGCAGTCATTTTTGTGTATATTTTTCAAAACTTCGGATGAACGTATCTCCTTCGTTACAAAGAGTTACGGGACGATCCTTATACCAAAACGACCGGGACAACAAGCACTAACATTTTTTGAATCTTAATACTATTAAAAATATCTTTAAGACACTTAAAACTCGCCTTTTAATTTTCTGCACTAATTTATATATTTCGACACACATCCAAACACTATCAAAACTCCATCAAAACTTAACAATGGTCTCAAAACTACCTATCTCTATCATCTAACTTAATTTACCAACATGTTTACTTCTAAAAATTAATCTAACACACATATCATATGAATTCAAAGTATCAGAAATAATATAAATGTATGAATATATCAAAATATATATGAAAAGGGTCCAAATACTTACAATAATCTAGTAGGAAGGCAAGAAAAAAAATAAAGGGTTCACCCATTGGGTCCCTTGGCTGGTTCGAACGCAACAAGGAAACCAAACACCAAAACCAAAGCTTTCAAATACCGCAAAATCTTTTTAATCACCAATGTGTAAACCTCCTAATCCAAGTTCTTCGCCAACAATTCCAAGAAAACCCTAAAAATCAACAATCTTGATCAAACCTTGCATGGACATGTTGTAGTGATTGAAATATATAAAATAGGTGGGAAAATATGGTGATGAATGTGGTGGTGATGGTGGTTCGTGGCTGCTAAACAAGGAGGAGGGGAGGGCTTATATTTTCTTGATACTGTGTGTTTGATTGAAGCAGAGATAGAGTAAATAGGGAAGCATGCAAAAAATACAATGATCACTTTTTCTGAGAATGAAAAAAAGACGTATGGTTTTAGGTTATAGGGGGCGGCTAATGGGCTATGGGTTATTGGGTTTTTTTTTCGATAAACTTAAGTGTAAGTATTGTGTAGAATAATGTGAAGGTTTAATAAAATGTAAGGTTTCGGCTTGAGGGTAAGGTTTTTAGCAAAGTTTGACCAAGACAAAAAAAGAAGTTGAAATTACTAAAATTAAAATTAAAATCCTCGGAGTAAAATATAGAAATATTTGAATTACGATAAACACGTAGACGAGAAATAAGCTAAAAGACAGCTCGGATTTATTAGAAACACAAAATTTACCGAATCGGGTAAATAGTAAAAATAAAATTTTACGCAAAGGTAAAAATAAGAATAAAATAGGAATTAATTATTTACCTGAATTTACGAAGTATTACATCCGATTAGTTTTAATTAGGGTTAGGGTTTTTGCCAAATTAGGGGTGTTTGAATATTGATATGCCTGTTCCCTTTTCCCTTAGAATTGTAGGGCAATGCAAAGGGGTTTAATTGCGTTAAATGATTTTTGGTCAAACGTGTACGAATGAGAGAACCCATTTTTTTCTAGCTGCTGAACCAATACGGCATATCCAATCAAATGGAAACGGCGTATAAGACTTTTTTTACCCAAATTAGTGAAACCAATACGACGTATTCAGTGTTTAAATACGGCGTATTGGTCTTTTGAAACCTAAACACTTTCAGACCCCATATGGCGTATTCATTACACATATACACCATATAGATCCCTTTGGCTTAACCGTATCCGTTGAATACTACGTATCCATTATACGCCGTATCGGATTTTTCTATACGGCGTATTGATCTTAAAGGCTTTAATACTCCGTATTGATTATTCTTTGGATACAGGGTATTCAGTGTACCTCTATACGGCGTATTGGTCAATCCTATACGGCATATTGATCTCTCAGTTAGTATGTTTGAATTTTTTATACCTCGTGGACTAACAACACTTACATTTTGCAGATATGGCACCACTACCACCCAGAGATCAAAGACATCCATGGCTTAGATACGAGACATCGAGGAGAGGTTAGGAAGGATATATGATAGGCAGGTGCAAAGGGTACATGCACTAGATTTTATTATTCTGAATGAGGAGATGATGGAGGCTATAAGAGAGAGATTGAGGATGGAGCACACTGATGCTCAGCGAAAGATTACATTCACTAGTTATGCCTGGAGGGAATTGTTTGATATTTAGGGACCACTTGTGTAGGAGTTTATTTTAGAGTTCTTCAGCACATTTAGGATTGCCGAGGGAGTGTTAGATTTGGATGTTGCTGGGTATTTACAGTTTTAGTTAGGAGGACTTAGACGCCGTATGAGCTGGAGATAGTTTATCTTGGCCATGGTTTGCATACGATTGAGGAGATAGATTTTGTGGGTTTCAGAGCTTATTGGGCTGAGAGTACGAAGGAAATTGTCAATAAAGGCAATCTCAGTGTCTACTAGATTGAGATTTCTTTTGATAGGGATTTTCTGAGCACAGTTCCCTCCTATACTTTGAATAGGGGCCCCTTGAGGAGGCTATGCCATAGACTGATCGCATTTAGCATTGCTAGGAGGAGTCAGGCACCTAAAAAGGTGACCTCTACTGATTTGTTTTATGTTAGGAGCATGTATGTTAGGGCAGCGAAGGTCCTTTACTTGTTGGCACAGTATTTACTAAGATATGCTTCTAGGAGAAAGCGAGGGGATAGGATGTCTGGTGGGCAGTTTTTCCCACGTCTTGCTAGGCATTTTAGGTTGCTTACTGAGGACAGGCTTCGAGGGTTGACATTGGTAGTTTATGACCTCACTATGACTGAATATAGACGAGCTAATTAGGTTACGAATCTATGAGAGGTTAGGAGATACTTAGGTTTGGGTAGCACCTGGGCTAGAGAGGCGGCAGGTTGTTACGGCTGGAGCTGCTCAGGCTTATTAAAAGATTCCTGAGGGGGGTGTCGAGGCTGATCTGGCACCCGCTCAAGCAACATAGATGACTCCAGTTACTGCAACTCCTAGGACTATGCCATAGAGGATTACGAGACTCAAAGAGGAGGTACATGAGCTTCATCAGGGCATAGTGGGTCTTCGTGGGGTGGTTGATAGTTCGATCACCGATCAGTCTAGGTTTGCTGCTTATATGATTAGTTGTATGACTTAGCTCATGGACGCTAGCAGTCATACCTACCAGGCCTTTGATATCACCCTCGTCGATAGCTCACAGGTGCCATACCAGAGACGCACTTGATAGAGGACCGATAGGGCCAGCACCTCAGCAGCCCCACACATTGATGACCAGCCCGATCCTTGATCTCTCTTCCCTTGATACTCTTTGGTTTTATCTTTTTGTGGACATGTTATCTATTTGTACTATATTTATATCATGATGTATCTAAACTTGATAGCTTATTATTTTGATGATGTATATATTATGATATGACGTGTTCTGGCTTACTGTTAACAGGTAGAATTAATGAAGTCTGACAGTAAGTTCAGCAAACATCTATAACAATGGAACTCACAATTTGCCTACGAAATAGTGAACAATCAAGAATGGGTATGCATAAGATGGAATGAAGAGCTGAAGACAAGTCTAACTTAACGACTTTGCTGTAAATAAAAGTGCTTGCCGGGAGACAACACGGAATGTTCTTTTTCAATTTTTATCAAGTCTGTCTTCCTAGACTTTCGATACGGCATATCCAATCTCAATGGATACGGCGTATTAAAGGTCTGGACGTTATCTAGTCTTTTATTTTCTGCATTTAAACATTATTGTCAGATTTGTTTATACGGCGTATTCATGAATATGATATGGCGTATTTGACAATCTGACCTATACCTCGGATACTTTCTACAGGTCTTAATACGGCGTATCCTGGTTTTGGGATACGGCGTATCGACTTCCTGTACAGTTTTTTTTCGTTTTTATTTTCTAACCATCAAATACCGGAGATAGAATTGCATTGGTTTTTATTATATCTTATACATGACCATACTGAATGAAAATGATGACTTTGGTGGAGTATTTATATTCTGGAATTTTATGCGTTGTAGTCATGCTAGGAATCAATAATTACAACACATATTCTTGCTCCTAAACGCAACATGAAGGATCATACCGAGCAAATCCCAAGGGAGTTTCTCATTCTAATTCTTTTAATTTTCTGTCCTTAATGTTATATTTATACAACGATGTTGTTGTATATCTCAAGTGGGGGGAGGAGAATTAGAACGCTTACTTGTCCATATTTTCACAATAAAATGCTTAAATTATGCCTAAATTTAAAATTTTTCAAGCATACTTTTGTAAAATTATTAGTTACATAACCCGCACTCATAACCCTTAATTCCATTTGTGAGGATTTAGCCTTTCCGTTTCTCCCAATTTTGCCCCTAAATTCCACAAAATATGAGTGTGCCGGTGATGTTGTAAACTTTAGAAATTGGCTTGGTATATCTATTCGAGACCATAATAATAAGCATTATTTTTAATAGATGGAGTGACATTTTCTAAACTGGTAAATATCTAGGATTACACCCTAAAAGCCTATACATGTTATGATATTAACTGATGTATTTCAAAAGCTTTAAATTTATAAGACTGAAAATACCGCTTTATTATATGGAAACATACGGGTAAACGTATAACCGACGTATGTAGTATAATCTTTTTAGGTAAGAACAGGTCGTCCATAGGGATTTGCGTAGTGTTCGAATAACATAGGTGGATTTCTCGTCACAAATGATAAAGATCATAGACAAATCTTTAAAACTATATAATTCACAACGGGTCTTTCGACCTATATCGATGTAAGTATATAATCAAAGTTGACAAACAAAGTTTATAATTAACATAAGCTTAAGATTAACAAGATCATAATTATACCAAACGCTTATTCATTATATTATTTTCATCAAGTAGTCATGAGAGATTTAGCCTCTCATGGCTATGAATTTCATAACAAAATAAAGTGAAATAATAAGAAACATACTATATCCGGGTAAGAATACGGATTAACTCTACCCAAAACAAGTATGGAATCGAAGTACAACCTTTATTTTACTAAAACTATGATGATATTCTTCTTCGTTCTTTGTGGTTTGATCTTCAATCTTTAGAATATTGTGGTGTTTATGAATGGGATGAGAGAAATGGAGTGAAGGAATGATAGGAATGAAGAGATGATTGAGTTTGAGATATGAAAAAGTGTGTGAAATTCGTCTCTATTTATAGGCTGAATTTGGGTGAAAAGTGCGGCGCACAAGAAATATTATGCGGCGTACTTAGGGTAATGCGATTATCATTTAACTTCATTAAATTCTCATAATTGGGATAAGAAGTGCGGCGCACAAGACTATTTGTGCGGCGTACTTAAGGAGTAAATGCGTTCTTTAATTAATAGTCTTTAATTCTTGGACTCGGTAAGAAGTGCGGCGCACAAAGGACATGTGCGGCGTACTTTGGGACTTTTAAGCTTTGGTCCTTTCTTTTCTTCTATATTGCTTCTCAATAACTATAAACACTTGAACTTTGTTCTTTTTGAGCTCGGGATATCTTCAAGTAAACCTGCACATAACACATACTATTAAGTATCGAAAGTTCATGAGAAATGATAAAATATATGTGGAAACCATATGATCGTTTAAGCTCAGTTTGATTAGAACTTTAATCTAGGATGAACAATAACAAAGAACAATAGAATGCACAGCGAAATAAACATTAAGAGCATTCTTTATTATTGCCTAACAAGGTTTCATCATCATCTTTATACAATGACTACTACAAGCCCCAATTCTACATGATCAATCGTAGAACATGTTATCTAAACTATAACAAGGAATCAAAGATCCTTGAGGCTGAAACACACAAACCCTAGGCGTCCACTTAGAGGACTTGACGCCTAGACACACACATACTTTTCTGGTGTTTACATCTTTGACACACATAAAACTATATCTAGGGATCTCTTTATATAGTAGAGTCCATCTAGATTTACAAGGGAAAACATAATTATATAAGGAAACTAAATCTTTTAAGAGTCAAGTTATTTTGCATACCAATTTTATCCCACATACCAAGGGACACTTATGAGCCGTTGATTATGTACAACCAGATCAAAGGAAAAAAACACGGAAGGGCCATTCTTGCCAAATTTTGAAACATGATAGAGGGACTAAAAATGTAAATATGTAAACCATCCAACTACCACCGATTTCCCGTCACAAAAAACACACAAATCACACACATTCTCTCTCTACACATCAAACCCTAACAAAAAATCAAAAAATTTGCACAAATTAACAATGAAAATCACGAAATAAACACAAAAATACATGAATTAACCCTCGTCATTCCCAAAAAAAATACCGATTTCAGTATCAGATTGATGATACTGATGCTATGTTCAGATGACGTCATCTGGATATGCTGCTAATTTGGCTAGGAAGAAGGCTATTGTCTCACTGCCTAGTAATAAGAAGCTTGTTAGTTGTTATTCAGCTTAAAGGTTGTTGTTTTTAAGCTTAAAGGTTGTTGTTTTTTAATTTCAATTTGACCTAATTTTTGTGATTTTTTGGTCAATTTTGTGTTTTAGGGTTTTGGATGTGTTTAGAATATCTATTACTGATATCAGCTTCAAAAGTAAATGTTATTGGGATGTGTGTTAATGATTTTGAAATGAGTAGCTAATTGTGAGAGTAGATGTTACTATGGAGTAAATTTTTAAGCTTGGTTTTGAAATGAGGTTTATTTATGTGTCTAGAAATGTAAAATTGTATTGAATCTCGTTGATTAGTGTTTGATTAGTCTGGATATGTATGGTGCATTTTCTAAGGTGTTGTTTGATTAGTAGATGCTACTTTAAAAAAATTATAGGTCGGGATTGCCATCTTTATGGCTTACAACTGCCACTGTTTGTCTACAAACTAACTATATTGAAAACAATAGGAAGTCGTCATGTGCAATCAGAGCAATGGTGCAAAACCTATTACCTATTTGTTTTTATTAGGAAAGGAACAACTTTTCTGTAAGCAGTTTGGTACATACGTGCTTCTGTCAAACTGCTTGCTACAGATGAACGGCTTAAATATATGTTATCCCAAACGCCTCCGAAATATATTATCCTGTAATAACTAACCCGGAAAATTGGGTTGAACCCCTATACAACTATTAGTTCTTTGATCTGATAGGGTCACTAGTGCTCCAATGCCGCCTTTTAACAGTCCTAAATGTTTTATCTGCAGGGTAGAACCGCATTCTGCAACTGCTATTAAACTAGCCAACCAGCTACCCCTTTATCAGGATGTTCCATCTTGTTATGGTACCATCCAGAGGCCAGCTATGACTCAGAAGCAGTTCACTTATGGGAATTGCACAAATGCAGCGTTTAGTTATCCAGTAGTAGAGAAACTGATAGCTGCAAATTACTCACCTGTTTTTGTTCAAGCTCAAGCTCCATCTGATAAAGGACTTGCTGGTTTTGCCGTTAATTTTCTTATGGGTGGTGTTTGTACTGCCGTGTCCAAAACCGTTGTTGCTCCAATTGAGCGTATGAAGCTTTTGATCCAAAACCAAGATGAGATGCTCAAGACTGGACGTCTTTCTCAACGATACAAGGCATTAGAGATTGTTTCTCTAGAACGATCAAGGATGAGGGGTTTGTGGCGTTGTGGAGAGGAAAGACTGCTAATGTCAATATGTCATTCGTTACTTCCCTACTCAGGTACACTATCTTTGAGCATACAAAAGATATAATACTTTATATCAATGAGCCTTATAAATTATACTTGGTGATTAGTGTATACCCAAAGTTATTATGTTTATAGCTTCTGCTGTATACATAATGATATGGGTAAAAGTTACATTTCGTGTTAACCCGGTTCAATTATAATAACAATCTGACAACCAAAAGATTCGTTTAAAATAAGTTGAATCAATGATACAGTGATATTGGTTAATTGCGGTGTTTGATTTTAATGTTATTATATCTTTTTTGTGAATTCTTTGTCTTATTAATGGATGTTTTTACTTTATCTGTTGTTTTCTAGGGTGATTCGTTGAATAATTTAATGATTTGGTTATAGTATAGTGAGGTTTCTTCATGATTTGTGTGTTTCATAAAAAATATCAGTGATTAACTAGTATTGTTAATGATAATTTTGTACAATTCTTGGTTTAATTATTATCCATAGTTCTGGTTTAGTTCTTTTAGATAAAAATGAGTTCTAACGTGTATTAGCTTCTGCTCCAAGATAACCATCAGTTTACCTACTCAGGCACACTATCTCTGAGCATACAAAACATACAAAGGCAATATTCACAGGTAAGAATTTATAGATTGACAAGTTAATGACGAAAGAATTACACATTTTGTTCTTAATTTTTTCTTCAATGATGCTCAATATACTTGTGGTGAATCTCTGTACACTTTTAGTATTTCCAGTCTCCAGATAATGCGCCTTTTTTCTGATCTTAATGTAGGTTACGGTGTATAATAGATAAAACATTTCCAGTTGAGCTTATTTGATAGTTGCTAACCTTTGCTACTACTGTCAGATGCCACATCTTTGTACAACTTATAATGCTGTTAAATCAATTATCACCTTAGGTGGTCATAGATCTCTAAATTCACCTTAAATTCGAGTTTGGGTACGCAGACGATGCAAAACCTCATCTTGAGAAACACTCATATCTAATATACCTTCGGAATCATAATGGGGAGATACCCCTTTATGTTGCTACAAGGTTTATAAGTATAATCGAATGATCCAACTTGTTTTCACGTTCACCCATTGTGCCACACTGCCTCCAACGCTTGTTGTTTCAGAAGCCACCTCTAAGGTGTCACACTTGTGTCGTTAATGCTATGCAAGCTGCATTCAATCATATCAGCATATATTACTAATGTGCAATTTGTTTTATTTGTCTAGTTTTTCTGTTAGCTATGTTTTTAACCTTCTGTTAGCTGATTTAAAATTCTATATTTGCAGGTAGAGAGCATAGTCCTAACTCCTAAGCATTATATCAATGCTCTCTAGTCCTAACGATGAATCCCCTTCTAATGTGGATGCGTGGTAACTATTATATTCTCTCTTATGTTTGCTAATGGTGGCAAATTCGACCTATTTGTTTAAAAATGGATCATTTGGGTTGCTTTTATCTCAAACCTGTCAAATGGGTTTGAACTCTACCAACGTCTTAGAATGCATACCTCATAAATTGTTTTTATTTAAAGAGTTAGATTGTTGGCTTTTTCTTCAAAAGATTCCACGATTTATTGAACAACCAACGTCACGAAAGCCAGAAAGAGTTGCAACACGTTTGGTCAAGTGTTGGACTAGTTTACCAAATTGTTATTAATGCAACCTTTAATTTGGTTGGTTTCTTTTGTATAAAGCTACTAAAAGGGGTCCATTCGAAGAAAAATACTATGTATGATAGTTACACTATTTAGCTTAATTTTGCTTGAACCACAATTAGATTGATGTGTTTTGTTGATGTGATTGCTTCATAATAAAGTTGTATCATTTGTGATATTTTAAGTTGATGATAGTTTACAATGTTTATTAGTTAAGCTTTATTACATGACATATCTAATATCACGTGTGATATTTAAAAAACAAATAAGTATGCTATTTAACCTTTAGTTATCATCTGTGATATTTTATTACTTTGTATATTTTTTTATATATATTATTACCTATGTGTTTTCTAATATTTTTATACTTTTCAGGTTCTAAATGGTTTTTGTGTCTTTCACCGCAATAGATAAGCACAAGAAATGTCTTAGTGTCGGTTC
>BQNB010208307.1:0-10417 GCA_026074375.1 Tanacetum coccineum
CAAGACTTAAGAAAACATGGGGATGGAAATAAGGAAGGTCTTTGGTCAAATCTACTAGTCATGGTCTAGATATGATGAGTCTTAGTGTGTGGTTCATTGTGTGCTTCTTGTCCCCTAGGTGAGCATTATACACAAAATTTAGGGGAGGGAAATTGCTAGATGAGTCTTAGATATTTTATGGTGAATTTCTAGCATTACTTGAAGTATTAAGATGTATAGGTTAAGTGTAGAAGTAAATACTTGTAAAGTGTATGTTCTAGTTTTATTATTATATGTAAAATTCGGCTACAATGTTAACATAGGTGAAGTTTTATAAAACTTTAGGTATTGGGTATAATAATGGGTATTTGTTGAAGCGTAGATAAGTTTTAGTGGTTCCGTGAATACCTAGATGTATTTTATCGCGAAACGTAAACACTTTACGTAACCAATAAAAATAAAATGTGCAAAGTTAATAATTATCATCCAAATAATTATCTAACACTTTCTTGACGTAAACTTTTAATTGTTTGATGCCCGTTTACATTGAATGATAATTTTTAGCTTACGCGATTTAACTTAAGGATTAAAATTAAAAGTAAACCCGTACAAGACTAAAAATAAATAGTGAAATAAATAACGTCGTAAAATGACCTAAAAACACGGGGTGTTATAGTCTTCCCCCGTTAAATGAGCCTTGTCCTCAAGGCTTAAGACGCGGAACTTGACGACGGTGCGGTTTTTGTGAAGAGATGCGGATACTTCTTTTGAAATTGGTCTTCACGTTCCCATGTGAACTCAGGACCCATCCTAGAGTTCCACCGAACCTTGACAATTGGGATGCGGCTTTGCTTCAACCGTTTGACTTCTCGATCCATGATTTCTACTAGTTCCTCGATAAAATGAAGCTTGTCATCAATATGAAGTCCATCCAACGGAACAGCTAATGGTTCGTCGGCATAGCACTTCTTCAAGTTGGATACATGAAACGTATTGTGAACCCTGCTCAGCTCTTGAGGAAGCTCAAGCTTGTATGGAACGGCTCCAACCTTAGCCAACACCTTAAAAGGTCTAACATATCTGTGGTTTAACTTCCCCCGTTTGCCAAAATGTACGACCCCTTTCCAAGGTGAAACCTTAAGCATAACTCTATCTCCAACCTGAAATTCCATCGGCTTACGCTTTAAATTAGCGTAACTCTTTTGTCAATCACGAGCGACTTGAATCCTTTGTTTGATCTGGATGATCTTCTCGGTTGTCTCTTAACTATTTTTGGACCGGTAAGTTGAACTTCTCCAACCTCGGCCCAACAAACAGGTGAACGACACTTTTGACCGTAAAGTGCCTCAAATGGTGCAGCCTTAATGCTAGCGTGATAACTATTGTTATATGAAAACTCGACCAATGGCAAAAGGTTAACCCAACCCTTTCCAAAGTCGATCACATAAGCACGCAGCATATCCTCGAGAGTTTGAATAGTCCCCTCGCTTTGTTTGTCAATTTGTGGATGGTACGCAGTACACATATCTAGACTAGTACCCAAATCCTTCTGAAGTGACCTCCAAAAATTTGATGCGAACCTAGGGATGCGATCACAAATGATTGAGACAGGTATCCATACCTCGTGATTACCTCCTTTAAGTACATTCTTGCTAGTTTCTCCATGGGATTAGTTTCCCTCATTGGTACAAAGATGGCAGACTTAGTAAGTCGATCAACAATCATCTAACTGGTGTCACAACCTTGTGATGACTTAGGAAGCTTCGTGACAAAATCCATGGTGATATCTTCCCACTTCCATTGAGGTATCTCGGGTTGCACCAACAAACCCGATGGCCTTTGGTGTTTAGCCTTGACCTTAGTACATGTCAAAACATTTGCTAGCTTAGGTGGCAATGTCGGCCTTCACATTGGGCCACTAATATAGCTTCAGCATGAACCCGGATGGATAGAGTATTTTTTTACTTGTGGGACTCGTGGATAATCACAGCCCTCAAATTACCATATCAGGGCAACCAACTCCTGCCATTTAAGCATAGAGTTCCATCTGCACGGGGTTCCAACTTCTCCTCCGGTATATCCTTCCTGATCATACCTCCTACATTTTCGTTCTTGATGTTTTCGGGTTTATGTGCTTCAATTTGAGCTTCTAGGATTTGTTTAGGAAGATCCAAGCCAATAGTCATAACTAAGGCTCAAAATCTTAATGGTTTAATTCGCTCATTCCTGCTCAAAGCATCAGCAATAACATTTGCTTCCCCCAGGTGATAACGAATCTCACAGTCTTAATCACTAAGCAACTCTAACCAATGATGTTGCCTCACATTCAAATCTTTCTGATTAAGAATGTGTTGTAAATTCTTGTGATCAGTAAACACCGTACACCTAGTTCCGTACGAATAGTGCCTCTAAATCTTTAGAGCAAACATCACTACACCAAGTTCCAAATCATGAGTCGTATAGTTCTTCTCATGAATTTTTAATTGGCGTGATGCATAAGCAATCACCTTCTCTCTTTGTATCAATACAGCGCCCAAACCTTTGATCGAAGCATCGCAGTATACGATAAAATCTTCGCTTCCTTCAGGTAAAGTCAGGATTGGTGGACTACACAACTTCTGCTTAATCAGTTGAAACACTGCTTCTGCCTTGTCACCCCAATAAAACTTAACTCCTTTCTGAGTAAGCTTGGTCATTGACTTGGCAATCTTCAAAAATCCTTCGATGAATTTTTGGTAATACCTAGCAAGACCTAAAGATTGACGAATCTCTGTTGGTGTTTTAGGAGATGCCCTAATCTTTTATGAATTCGATCTTGGCAGGATCCACGTGAATTCCTTGACTATCAATTACGTGACCAAGGAACTGTACTTTGGGAATACAAAATTTACACTTAGAAAAATTTGGCATACAATTCCTCCTTCTCAAGCAATTCTAGAATTGCCTTAAGATGTTCTTTGTGTTCCTTCTTGCTCTTTGAAAAATTAATATGTATCATCAATAAAGACGATCACAAACTTATCCAAATATGGTTTGCACACCTGATTCATGAGGTCCATAAACCGCCGGTGCGTTTGTCAAACCAACGGCATGACTTGAAATTCATAATATCCATATGGAGTTCTGAAGGCGGTCTTTAGAATGTCTGCTTCACGAACCCCCAGTTGATGATAGCCCGACCTCAGGTCGATATTCGAGTAAAAACTTGACCCTTAAAGTTGATCGAACAAATCATAAATTATCGGGAGCGAATAACGGTTCTTCACCGTCAGCTTATTTAATTCCCGATAATCGATGCACCTCCAGAATAGTGTTGATGAAGAGGTGTAAATGCTCATCTTAATCCTCCTAATACATGCTAAGTCAATTTGTTATCTTGATGTAGAATTTCATTGGTACGGGTCTCAATTCCTTGATGACGTTTAATTTGCCGACGGTTTGTCCTAGGGTGACTAATGATACGTCTTTGCCTTTTTGGCCTAGGATTTTGTATAAAATGTTGTTGATATTATATAGTAAAGTGGTGTTGGTAATTTTTTTTATATAGGTGAACAGTAACCCAAACGGCTATGAACAGTAACTCCAACGGTTACTTTCTCCTTTTAAATACCAAATTTTTATCCTCCATTTCTCCACACAACACTAAATCTTTCACTTAAATTTTCTCTTATCCAATCCTCAAAAATGTTGCATATCATTACACTCTTGGCGATGGCGAGTGCGGTAGCACTCAGCATTTATCTTGTCTACGTCCTATACGAAGAAGAATTTCTTTTCGTCACAAACAATGACGGCCTGGTATCTCGCCAACCAATCCATACTAATTATGACGTCGAAACTGCCAAATTTTATGGCATTAAGTCGATGTTAACTGAGTGATTTAGTAAATTCTCTAATGGCGAGCAAATTTGATGGCGAATTATCCTAGGTCGACTTGTGATGTGTCTCGGCTTCTCAGCTTAGGATTTGGTATAAGATGATGCCAACTTTATAGTAAGATGGAGTGAAGGTTTGCTTAGTTGCTAAGGTTACTAATTCGATTTCCAGAAGTAAACGCGTTTTATGAATACGCACACACAACATGATTATAAGTAGGAAATTGTTTTCTTGACAAGAAGTTTTTAGAGTAACTACTCTCAGCACGGCATGGTATTTTCCTAAATTATACATAGTTGATCAGGCCATGTATAATTGAGGACTAACGATGCATTGCTCATTTTCGTCAAAATAGCGTTATGATTTCATGATATTAGTGAGAGTAGTTTGCAAGAGTAACTAAGGAATCTAAGTTAATATTGACAAAATTTTTATAATACAATAATTTGATAGATAATTTAAAATCAACCACGTATACAACGAGGTTCAAAAGAAAGTACAACACAAATTCCTAACGGAATTAAAGTCTAATAAAGTTTTCGCTTAGAGTTCACTAGGTAATACGGGAGGGTCTCTCCTTAGATGTTAAGGTTAGACGTTGTGGCGCTAGAGTCTTCATAATCTTTTCCTTCCCAGTACGATTCTCTTACACATTTATTAGTGTCCCCAAACCTCTACACTTCTAAACAAGTGAGAGTCTCGTTGATTCCTAGTACAGCAGTAGGTTAAACATTTCAGGTTATGTGGCCAAGACTTCTTCAATTTTTTGGCATTTTAGCAAGTGCAACGTATCCATTTAGGGTGAAATTTACCACTGGTTGCACAAAGGTAGAATACCAGCATAATATGCCTTCTTAGTATATTGGCAAGTAGTGTGTGCTCTAAGCAACCTTATCCCTTTATTTTGTTGGCTCGAGCTTCCATGGTGGATACTCTCCCACTTCCTCTTGTTGCTAGCATTCTTTGCTACTTTGTATTCTTGCGTTTGGTCTGGCTCATTGACTTGCGGGCGATGTTGGTTTTCGTCTCATAAATAGCAATAGACTCGATAGCATTAGCCACTCGTTGGGCTATAACCCGCTCAATTTCCTCAACACTCATCCCTTGATTAACAGTTGTCCATCGTATTTCTGATTAACACAGGGAACAAAATGTATATGAAAGTTTCATCCAAGGGGAAATCATGACACTCCGAGGTTCCCAACATATATGGTAGAAGATAGACTACGCATGCAGAGATATAAGATAACAGCAACCATGGCATAAATAAATCCACATCATACAGTAGCATGATCATAAAAGCCCCAACAACTAAGGAGTTAAATGAAATAAATGCAATTCGTTTTACCAGTGTAAAAAGTACAACTTTTCATTAAACGCTAACAACCCGAATATATTTACTAATTTTAGTGGGAGACAATACAAAACGAGCTAACCTCTAAAAAATCTATTTATCTATGGGCCAGGGTGCTTATCAAGATTCTAGATGCTAGCCTCTTATGTTATCTTTAAGTTACTTAATATTCTCTGGTGGTGGTGGTAATGATAAAGGTAGTGCAGCAACAAACTCAGTAATGCATGCCTCGACAGATGGTGATCGTGGAGTATGGTGTTAAATAGACATCCGTACTGTACGAATTTGGTCTGCAGAAAACAATATGATATGTTGGGGGTGTTGAAGGAGCAGACATCTTTAAGTCATAACTCCTCTGTCAACCCCACAGCTGAGGGGACAGGATCATCTGTAGGTACAACAGAAGGGTCGGCCGGAGCTAGGTGCTCCTCCTCGTCCTCCTCACCCTTCTAAACATCGTCATCATCGTCGTCATCATCAGATGACTCATATCATCGCATTTGTCCTTCTCCATTGGTAAGATAGACAGCAGGATCCTCCTTAGGGTCCATCAGCTCATCCTCCACCAGATTAGAGTCAGCAATTGTGGCCCCTCGCGATAGGGCTGTAGTTAATGCATCAGCAGGTAGAGGCCTGATCCCTCCATAGGTCCTCCAAACTCCTCATTAGAAGCTCACTATGATCTCCATGGCTTGGAATTAATATAGACAGACGTGTATAACCTCGACGATAAAACATGACTGCTTGCATAGGAGAAAAACTTAACTTATAAAATGTAAATTATATAAGAACAGTATGGTGAATATGAATATGTGCTCATGGCAAAAATGAATGATGGTAAGGTAATCATATACGAGCTTAATGTTTAGGTATTGCTTAGGACCTACGAGCTTATAGTGCTACCTTGCCTAAGGAAATGTTCCTCTATTTATATAATTAACTCTTATATAAATAATTGTAGAGTTATGTGAAGGAATGCAAACTCATCTTTGTATATATACAATATATCCTTATAGTAACATACGTACTATAATATGAACACGTATTTGAACCATGTAACATCTAGAAAACTAACTAATGCAAACAACTATTGTAATGTAAGTCCCCGTGAAAAACCCCTTTGTAAGATGCAATGTTTAAAAAAAAAAAAACGTTATATCTAGCAAAAATATTTGACCTGGTTCTCTATAACCTTGGCTCTAGATACCAATCTGTAACACCCCCAAATAGATCAATAGTACAAGATATATAAGAACGACCTTAAAATGACGTTATAAAAAACTGATACATAGGGATATAGCAAAGGTATGATTACAAAAGCCCCGAAAGTTGTACTTGTTCATTGTTGAATATAACAAAGATTTCAGTTCGAAAAATAAATATTTTCCCCAAATGTAATTCAACCAATATTTATGCATGTGACTTCCAAAAATATGTCCACCAATGTATCCCTGTTTTGTACCTTCATTGCCCTCCTGAGAAAACATGCATTAAAACGTCAAACAATACTGTTGGTGGGAATTTCATGAATGTTTTGTTAAAATGTTAATGTAGGACCACAAGATTTCCCACATGATAATACATTAAATGTAAACATCACAAAAATGTTCATTTAACGTTATATCCTAAAGAGCCGCATGACACTGTCAGGATGCACAGATATAAATAATTGCAATATAAATTGCCTACAATGCCCATAAAGATGTTTTTAAAACCCAGAACATCCATTGATCCGCCAATGTTATACTTCGTTATCCAGTGATAGCAAATCACCGAACGGGGTACGTCACCCCCAATAGATCTATATATAACACCCGTGCTCCACACCTAACCAGGTGATTTACAGTTCATGATAGTGGGCACATTGGGTTATCGCTACTTAGGCAAACACGTAATCAGTTTAAATATGAAATGTTCACTTGCGTCCAATTGTAAAACAAAGCATGTTCTCACCCCAAAACTTATAAATCATTACAAAATGTAAAACGTGGGGCTATGAACTCACCTCGAGTGGATTGAATTAACAATATGTAAATCACAACAGAAAATGCGTCACAATTACGCCCGAATGCAACATAATCAATTATAGGTCGTGTAAGCACTAAGCATCTTGATTAACTAATACCATATATAATTCTATATAGCTACATCACCATCTAATTGTGTTTGTGAAATATCATTTAAGTTGCGTTTGATAAATGATAACCGTGTTCGTACTCGTATAATCGAATAAATAATGCAATCGTCTTTTTAAAATAATATTTATAAATTTTAATACATGTATAAATATTATATAAATGATTCTAAAATGTTTCGCATACAATTTATATTAAAAACGAACCCACACTATCACAAGTCAGGGAAAAGTTGCACAAGTAGGATATAGTTCATAACTTTCTCGTTTTAAAAGCCGTTTTTGTTGTTTCTTACGTCCACGCTTTCGTATTAAGAGGAGTTATGGAAATATTAAATTTTCATATTTTCCGACCTACTGGTGAACAATACTTTTTACTGTTCATGACAGTTTATAAATTTATTTTTTATAGATTTAGTTATCGTAAAACCCGTAAAAGTTCGTATCTTATTCGTTTTTACTCCCTTTTTTTTAGTGATTCTTTCGAGCAACTGTCTTCGTTATTAACAGTTCGTATCATATAAATTGATGATTTTTAAAAATGTTCATGTCTGAGATGAACAGTAACTTTTATAAAAGTATTTATTGTTATAAACTTACGAAATTCATAACTCTTTCGTTATTGATTAAAAAATTATAATTCTTACTGTTTTGTATTCCTTAAATTATGTATTATCTGAGAAAAATAACCCATTATATATATCAGAAGTATTTTGTATCTTGTTTTTATAAAATTTCTTTTATAAACCCGTTTATTAACGTATAACTTAAAATTGGCGTATCTTCATTAAGTCCTTCTTGTTTCATTTATCTTCATATAAGCATATGTAGTTTTGTAATCATCAAATCTCAGATCCCAACAATAAATACATTTAATTTCGAATTAAAATAGAAGGTTTTGATGTTTTTCATAAAAACTTGTTTAAAATTAGTTTTTGTACTTTTAAGATTAACCACCTTGTCACAAGTCCATTACAACACTCATTATCACATGTATTACATTCCTAGGGTCCTTAAGTCCATTTTAGTCCATATATTGTCTAAGAATCACAAGATCCAAATGTGTACACTCTTATTTAACCATGACCTTTCATAAGTAATTTTTTATACTTTTATTTATATATACTTCATACAACCTAACCAACACTTATTGAGTGTATATACTTGTTTTATAACACGATCCATAACATTCATTTATCATATGACAAAGTAAAACATGCCATGATCATAAGTAAAAAAAATCCATTTTACATGTTGTTAAGCATCCTAAATGGTGATTTGCTACATAGAACTTATATATACATAAAATGATAAATGTAAAGTTATTAAGAGTTTTAGGTAACCTTAGTGTGATGTAATATGATGAACCACAATATCTAAACCCTCCTTAGTCCTTCATTTGTCCAAAGTTTGTCCAAGAATCACAAGATCCATGAGTTTACATACCTATTTGTCCATAACTTTATATATGTATACTTTTTAAGTAACTTGCTTAAATATACTTTTTATATATAAACCACTCATGTACAATACTTATACGTCCATTATAACATGATATAAGGAACCATATAATCAATATTTAAAAAGTTTACCAAACCATAAACAAGTGTAAAAATCCATTTTTACAAGTAAATAAGTTCCTAGATGGTGATTAACTACATAGCCATTATATACACATAAAATCATGAATGTAAAGAGATTAAAGTTTTTAGGTAACCTTAATATGAAGTATGATGATGAACAATATGATATAAACCCTTGTTTAGAAACCAAACCCTAGCTTACAACCCTTGAAAACCCTAATTCCAAGCTAAACCCTAATCTTGAACCTTGTTGCTTTAACACTTGTAAATGCTTAACCAAGCCATCTAAACACCTAAGGTTATCTTAGATATGATGTAGGAATGTGTGTAAATGTTGTAAATAAAATTTATATGGTTTGTTTATGGTGTTTGAGGTGAACCGTGGGTGAGGGGAGACCAAGAGAGAAATATGTGTGAAATTTTATTAAGGAAATTAGTATGTGTTTGTTACTTCCATTAGCTAAGGCATTATGTACTCATAGGACTTGTAAAAGACATAAAGAAGGTCTTAAGGAAGTCTTTGGTCCATTTCACTATTAGGAATAGTAAGGAAAATAAGTCTTGGTTCCTAAATCATGAGAACATCTCATAAAAATAAGGAAAGATGTTTGCTAGATATTATTTTTGGTTCTCATATCTATAAATCCGGCCCTATATGCATATATGTGATGATATTTAGTAAATTTTGTGTATTGGGTACAATTGTGGGTATTTGTTGAAGCGTAGAAAAGTTTTGGTGGTTCCGGGTATGCTTAAACGTATTTAATCGCGAAACGTAAACACTTTAGATAACCAATAAAAATAAAATAAACAAAGTTAATAATTTTCCTCAAAATAATTACTTAACAATTTCTTGATGTAAACATTTAGTTGTTTGATGCCCTTTTACATTGAACGATAAGTTTTAGTTTACACGATTTAACTTAACGATTACGATTTAAAAACAAACGCGTACAATACTAAAAATAAATAGTGAATTTATTAACGTCATAAATAACCCTAAAACACGGGGTGTTATATGACATATTACCCCAGGTTGTGTGACGAAGCCGTTTATTTCCATTAGAGTCACTTTTGACATCAATCAACTACCTTATCAAGCTGAGTTCATAGTCCCACCTTTACATGTTTTCTAAACTCCGTAGGGAGATACATGCTATAAACATGAATACAAGTATTTTCCAACTGTATGCTATCCTGATATATTATTGCCTAAGTACCATTATTTTCCATAAGGCCCCACTATCATGAACCGTTAATTACTTGTAACCGAACGTACTGGTTGAGTAAGCACGAATGCCGTGAATAGATCTATTAGGACTGAACTTCCCTGTCCAGGTTCTGGTACATACATGGCCAGCGGACGCATTTCATTTGAGAAACTACGGGTGTTTGGCAAAGCACCTGCTTGGGGCAACAACTTATGAATAACATTTACTTAAGGCTTCGATGTCATGAGCTTAGTGCAAAATATTGTTTACCATGATAATT
>BQNB010208309.1:0-10416 GCA_026074375.1 Tanacetum coccineum
CACAATTAAATAAATGAACACGATAATGAAATAAACATAAAAGGATAATGAAATAACTTACCCCAATCTTTGCGATGACCCCCGCCTTCTGCTCCGGCGGCACTTAGCGCCAAGAAGGGTGGTGCAACGACAACTCCCTAAGGTAGTTGTCCTAATGAGCCGCATGGTCACCGAAAGGCATCAGGGTCTCTTTATGGCCAAACTCAAACCGGATCGAGACGGGGCCACTTTAATCCGTGATGGCCTTTAACCCGAGGTTCCGGGTCTCTTGGCGGGTATGTAGTCTGCCTGCTCTCTTGCCACCCAAATTGGGTTTTTGGGTGCCCTTACCTGTAAAATTAAGTGAGTGATAAAGTCATAAAAATTCAAAGCAAGCAAATTCAATGTATCAAGTTTATGCTTGTATTACAATAATCCAAAAATTCTTACCTCGGTTGCCCAAGCAACCCCCATAACCGGTGGGTATTTGGTGTGGAGGAGGACGATCATTACCGCCACCGTCATCGCCATGACCCCGTGCAACATCTGCTGACATCTGTACAAGTAGCATTAGGATAACATATAGAAATTCATGAACAAAATAATAAAAGCATGCACACATCCAAATACATACACATCCAAATAAATATACACATTTAAACAATCCACGACAGTTTCATTCATTCATTCATTCAAAATAAGCGTATTTTACAAGTTACAACTAAAGATCAATCTTCTTCTTCACTAGAATAAACAACATTTACACCATCATCAATATCAAGGTTGACGAGGTCTTCATCATCATAAATCTTCTAAATCATGGAGGAATGGGGTCTTCCTCAATCAATAATAATCATCATCCTCATCAACAACATCAATGATATTTGGTGGTGCGTCAACATCCGTTGATTGACCATCTATATGCAAGGTCGCAATTTCCAAGTCATTCAAACTAGTAGAAAGTGCGAGATCAGATGAGTTGTTGACATGTATAATATCAATGGGACAACCTCTACGCACATGACACCCCGTTCAAAAACTTTTATGACCACAATGTTCGACTACCTTCCAACCGAAAAGAAATAAAGAAAAAAAGGAAAGAAAGAAAAAGTGAGAGAAAGAAAAAAGAAAAGGTAAATGGTCGCCTGGCCATAATCTTCAAAGGTAAGAGCATTTTTTTGACTTTTGTTGGCGAGAATGTATTGATCATTTTAAACGCGCACCGTTGCCTTGAATTGTGTTTAAGTTGTTTCTAATGACAAAAATTTGGATACGTCCTTTGTTGCTAGTGTCGAACCACTTAACTCGGAACAACACAGTTTTAAACGACAAATATGAAAACTCGAGGATTTGTTCAAGCTGACCGTAATACATTTCTCCGTCCGGACCAGGCGAACAAATGCCGCTGTTTTGAGTTGTGCGACGTTCATCGCGGCTGTGCACGACAAACCTCACACCGTTGACTACGCAAGAGTTGACTGAGATTAGAGTCTGTGATGGTCCACAAGCCAAAGCGAATAACTCGCTGCTTTCGTTAACACCTGGGTCATTGTCTACGTGACGTTGACGGGATCAAATGAAGAAGATAGATCAGATAGAGAACACAAAATATGATGTCGTTATTTTTATAGTTAAATACACACAATAAGTCTAAGTTTACCTGCTTCCCAAACCAGCCGGGGAATTCTTCTTTCATGTCTTTGTTAGGAAATTCACTGAAAAATGTTCATGGTGTTAGAATAAGTCGTCAAAAAGATAAGTTAAGAAAAAGAAGTTTCAAAATAAAAACACGTACATCTTAAACTTGGCCCGGTACGTGTCGATTTCAGGACTGTTGTGAAGTACATACCATATCACTTTCTTCAATTCTTGGTGATCAATACGAATAACCGACCGTAAACCAATCGATTTACATAGTGATTTGAACACCTGAAACTGACACGTTGGAGGAGGGCAATCCACATTACGGTCAGGACGATTAAATTTCGTGGTAACATCCCGAAAATAATAAGAACTGAAAGTCAATGCTTCTTCTGCAACATAACCCTCCGCAATCGAACCTTCCGGCTTAGCTTTATTTCGTACATAATTTTTTAGCTTCTTCATATATCTTTCAAATGGATACATCCACCGGGGGCGAATAGGCCCGCCGAAAATAGCCTCTAGAGGTAAATGGATAACCAAGTGAATCATAATGTCAAAGAAAAAAAGCATGATGATTAAAAGACTCGAGATTGCACAAAATAACTGATCACCTGCTCTGAGCTTCAACATGCATACCACCATTCAAAGTTTTGAGAGCAGATTTGCTTAAAGAATAAACATAGCTCGATTAGTGGTTTTGCAACGTCTGGGGGCAAGTATTGCTGAAGTCCGTAAGGAAGTAAACGTTGCATCATTATATGACAGTCATGAGACTTCAGGCCTGTTATATTGGTATCATTATCGGTGACTTTGTGCTTGAAGTTGGGACCGAACCCATCTGGTAGTTTAACTCCTTTGATGAACTGACAAAACTTTTTTCTGTCCGCTGGTGTGAAAGAATACGCAGCCTGAGGCTTCGAGCACTTCCCGTTTTTGTTTTGGC
Source organism: Tanacetum coccineum (assembly GCA_026074375.1). Taxonomy (NCBI): domain Eukaryota; kingdom Viridiplantae; phylum Streptophyta; class Magnoliopsida; order Asterales; family Asteraceae; genus Tanacetum; species Tanacetum coccineum. The sequence goes on from BQNB010208309.1 coordinate 2,567, forward strand.
CGAGCCACAAGCCACTTCGAATGCCCAGGCTTTTCAAATCTTGTCTTGCCTTGGCGGTGTCTTTAGATTTGTCATTCATTAACAAAGTGTTCAAGATACTCTCCAACACATTCTTTTCGATATGCATGACATCTAAATTGTGTTTTAGTGTATGAAAAGACCAATACTCAAGCTCGTAAAAAATAGATCGTTTAGTCCAGTTCAGCTCGACAAGAACATTGCGTTTTATCTTCACACCCCCGAACCTGGGATGTTTACCCTTCACACGCGTGGGCAATCTAGCAAGTTGAGTCATGATTGCATCCCGGCTAAATTCTCTAGGAGGATCTCCGTTTTCGGTTTCACCATTGAATTCAAGTGACCTCCTCCATTTGTGAGGCTTCTTTAAGAATCTTCTGTGGCCAACATAAGCTGTTTTGCCTAACACACGCACAGATGGAGTGTCTTCATTACATGTAGGGCATGCCTTGTAACCTTGCCCACTCCACCCAGACAAACTACTTCGAGCAGGAAAATCATTGATGGTCCATAGAACCATCGCTCTCATATTGAACTTAAGGCCTGTAGCAACGTCTATAGTCTCGACACCTGGCTTTGCCCATAAAACCTTTAGGTCATCAATCAACGGCCTCAAGTACACATCAATGTCCTTGCCCGGGGATTTAGGGCCAGGAATTAACAACGTCAGCATAAAAGAACTCTCTTTCATACATAACCACGGAGGCAGATTGTATGTTGTCAGTATCACCGGCCACATGCTGTAAGACTGACTAAGGTTGCCGAACGGATTGAAACCATCAGCAGCCAACCCTAATCGAACATTTCTTGGTTCTGCAGCAAAATCCAAATACTTGGTGTCAAAGTCCTTCCATGCTCTACCATCAACCGGGTGTTGCATCTTACCGGGCTCCGTACACTTTCCAGTAGCATGCCAAGTCATTTCCTTTGCAGTGTGACTAGACTTGTACAAACGTTGTAGTCTAGGAATGATCGGAAAGTAACGCAACACCTTCTTAGGAACTTTCTTCCCCGGTGTGTTACTGTCTTTCCATCTACTAGTGTTACACACCGGACAGAAATGCACATCTTTGTTAGCGTCGCCCCGAAACAAGAAGCAATCGTTTACACAAGCATGTATCGACTCATACCCTAACCCGATTGTTTTAAATGTCTTCTTTATTGCATAGTATGATGGTGGGAGCTTGTATCCTTTAGCGGTGGGAAATACATTTTGAAAAAACTCTAGCATTTCATTGAATATAGAATCCGTCAATTTACCTTTAACTTTAAAATAGGTAAACTTTGCCATAAAGTCTAATCGAGTCACATGGTCACAACCGGGGTACAGCTCCTCGTTGGCACTGGCATATAACTCTTCGAACTCGTTACGTTTAGCTTGAGTCGGGTCGTTACTTGTCTCACCAATATCTCCTTGAGTTGGCTCATTTTGTTCATTATTCAGAGGAATATAGCTAAGATCATTAAGGCACGCTGTCATGTCACTCATCTGAGGTTGTCTTGTGTTATCTATTACTGGTGGTGGCGGAGGAAGATCCGGTTCACCGTGGTGAATCCATGTTTTATAACTTGGGTCAAACCCATACTTCGAAATGTGGTCTGAAAGGTGTTTGATGGATACCCACAATACTAGACGACAAGACTTGCATGGACATCTTATATTCCCGGCACTATCCACTAACGGCTTGCAATCATCGACGAATTTCTTAAGACCGGTATAAAATGCTTTTTCATGTTTCCCTAAACTTGTCCAACTCTTATCAATTACCATAACTGCGTTTTAACGATACAATTAGTTATTATATGCAACTTAATTAAACACATTCAAACGAGGAATACGAGATGTTTTGTTCACCTAGTGCAACTATGGAAGGCAATCCTAACCCACTCTTTGAATGATTCGTCTCATATATGAATGCGTATAACCGATTTACTATTTGAGAAAATTTCGGCAGCATTTCCCCTCAACTCCCCAAATATGTGTTTAAAGACATATTCGTAGGAGTAAAGGAGAAACACTGTCAAAATCATCTCAAATAGTAAACCAATTATACACATTCATATCCTAAATGAGACAAAACATTCAAAAAGCAGTCCCAAACAGGGGACTTTCCGAAATTAATTTCTAATAAATTAATTTTGGACGGGTTTTCTATAGGATGATTAAAATCAGACGGGGATTTTCCAAAATTAATCACTAAAATCCTAAAACATTCCTAAAGGGTTCAATAAAATAAATACCAAACGCATATCCATTTATATCAAATAAAAAACATACATTTATATCAAATAAGCTGTTTTTAAACGGCTTATTCTGATAAGCTGTTTAAAAGCAGCTTATTCTGATATGCATTTTACCGTGCAAGGAGTGTTTGGATTTCATTTACACAAACTAATAACTATAAACATTCCCCGACGACATGTCGCCGGGGATACCAAAAGGATAAAAAAAAGTTACAATATACCTTCTGCTTTCGACTCAGCTCGTTCTGGCCCCTCGGCTCGTTCTCGGCTCTCGGACTCGGAGATGCTACTGTGTCACTGTCACTGTCTAAAAAAAATTAACACAATTTATAATTAACAACTTATTCTAGCATCTTATTAAACTTCCATAACCAATCTTTATTATACTTAAACAAAATTAAAAAAAACATACGCGTGTTCTATAACAAATAAATTCAAACACCGCCAACAATTAGAGGGTTAGAAAAGAAGTAGAAGAATCATAATTTAGAGGGTTTAGAAAAGAATTATGGTTTAGAGGAGGAGGAGGTGGTGGCGATAATGTGCTCGTGTGCTCGTGTGAGTAGCGGTGGTGAGTGGTGGTGGGTTATGTGGTGAGTGGTGGTGGTGGGTTCGGTGGTGGTGGTGCCGGAGGTGGTGATGGGTGAGAGATGGTGGTGCTGCTGTAAAAATCGTCAAGGGAGAGTTTTTTTCTTAGTTTTTCGTTTTGTGATGCTTCTGTATAACACAGATCTGTTTTTGGTACCAACTTTATCCCGGGCGACATTCCCGGGCGACATGTCGCCCGGGAAACCTACAACTTTGTCGTTTAGCGCAAAATGGCGCCATAACAAAAAAATTGGAGGGTCTTTTCAGCAAATATAAAAACGTTTCCCGGGCGACATGTCGCCCGGGAAAAGGTTTATCAAAATTATAATTTTTTATAAACCTTTTCCCGGGCGACATGTCGCCCGGGAAAACTATTATTAAAAATTATAATTTTTACCAAAAGTTTTCCGGGAAAAGGTTTATCAAAAAATTATAAAGTTTTATAAATCTATCAAAACTATAATTTTGAATAAAGTTTTATTTAAAATTATTTTTTATAAAATATATAATTATTATTTACAATTATTTTTTATAAAATATATAATCGGTTCGTTTCGGCCGGGTCGGTCCGGTTTCTCGGTTCGTTCCGGTCGGTTCGTATATAATTATTATTTAAAATTATTTTTTATAAAATATATAATTATTATTTACAATTATTTTTTATAAAATATATAATCCCCCCCCCGGTCGTTTCGGCGGGTCCGGTCCCGGTTCTCGGTCCGGTTCCTCGGTTCGTATATAATTATTATTTAAAATGATTTTTTATAAAATATATAATTATTATTTACAATTATTTTTTATAAAATATATAATCGGTTCGTTTCGGCCGGGTCGGTCCGGGTTTCTCTCGTTCGGTTCACGGTCGGTTCGTATCATAATTATTATTTAAATTATTTTTTTTATAAAATATATAATTATTATTTAAAATGATTTTTTATAAAATAATATAAAATTTAAAATCGGTTCGTTTTCGGCCGGTCGGTCCGGTTATTCTCGGTTCGTTCCGTCGTTCGTATATAATTATTTATTTAAAATTATTTTTTATAAAATATATAATTATTATTTACAATTATTTTTTATAAAATATATAATCGGTTCGTTTCGGCCGGGTCGGTCCGGTTTTCGGTTCGTTCAACGGATGAGTCGATATGTTATCGTTGTACATTAGACGTTTCATACGGAAGACTGAATGATGTCAGTTGTACATTAGACGTCAACGGATACTCGGTGTGTTGTCGTTGTGCATTAGACGTTCAACGTATGAGTCAATGTGTTATCGTTGTACATTAAACGTTCAACGGATGAGTCGATATGTTATTGTTGTACATTAGACGTTCAACGGATGACTGGATATGACGTCGTTGTACATTAGACGTTCAACGGATGACTCGGTGTGTTATCGTTGTGCATTAGACGTTCAACGTATGAGCCAATGTGTTATCGTTGTGCATTAGACGTTAAACGGATGAGTCAATGTGTTATCGTTGTACATTAAGTTTCAACGGATGACTCGGTGGTGTTGTAGTAGTACATTAGACGTTCAGCGATGAAGTCATTGAGTTATCGTTGTGCCATTAGACGTTCAAACGTATGATTCAACGTGTTATCGTTGTGCATTAGACGTTCAACGGATGAGTCAACGTGTTATCGTTGTACATTAAGACTTTCAACGATGATCTCGGTTGTGTTGACGTTGTAACATTAGACGTTCAGCGGATGAGTCAATGTGTTATCGTTGTGCATTAGACGTTCAACGTATGAGTCAATGTGTTATAGAAGTGCATTAGAGCTTAAACGGAAGAGTCAATGTGTTTATCGTTTGTATCATTAGACGTTCAACGTATGATCAATGGTTATCGTTGTACACTAGACCGTACAGGCGTGATGAGTCAATGTGTTATCTTGTGGCATTAGCCTTCAACGTAAGAGTCAATGTGTTATCGTTGTACATTAACCGTTCAACGGATGAGTCGTCAGATATGTTATTGTTGTACATTAGACGTTCAACGTATAGTCAATGTGTGTATCGTATGTGCATTAGACGTCACGTATGACCAATGTTTTATCGTTGTGCATTAGACGTTTAAACGGATGAGTCAATAGTTATCGTTGTACATTAGACGTTCATAAAAGAAAAAAAGAACATAGTACTGAAACAAAAGATAATAAAAAAAAGGAACCGGAGACTCGTGTGTTTGTCGTTGTACATATGACGTTCACGTACGAGTCAATGTTTATCGTTGTGCATTAGACGTTCAACGTAAGAGTCAATGTGTTATCGTGTGCATTAACGTTCAAACGTATGAGTCAATGCGTTATCGATGTACCATTAAACGTTCAACGTATGAGTCGATATGTTATGGGTTGTACATTGACGTTCAACGTATGAGTCATGTGTTAATCGTTGTGCATTAGACGTTCAACGTATGAGCCAATGTGTTATCGTTGTACATTAGATGTTCAACGGATGAGTCGATATGTTATCGTTGTACATTAGATGTTCAACGGATGAGTCGATATGTTATCGTTGTACATTAGATGTTCAACGGATGAGTCGATATGTTATCGTTGTACATTAGATGTTTAACGGATGAGTAGATATGTTATCGTTGTACATTAGATGTTTAACGGATGAGTCGATATGTTATCGTTGTACATTAGATGTTTAATGGATGAGTCGATATGCTATCGTTGTACATTAGATGTTTAATGGATGAGTCGATATGTCATCGTTGTACATTAGATGTTTAATGGATGAGTCGATATGCTATCGTTATACATTAGATGTTTAATGGATGAGTCGATATGCTAGCGTTGTACATTAGATGTTTAATGGATGAGTCGATATGTTATCGTTGTACATTAGATGTTCAACAGATGAGTCGAGATGTTATTTCATTATAACGATGATTGTCATATCAAAGGTAGCAAAGCTACTTAAAAATCACTCATAAGTAGCTAGAACATGATAAGTACTACCTAATTAATTACATAATTAACTAGTTAACATAGATAACACATACGAAATCAATCGTAATATCCATATCAAAGGTAGCAAAACTACTTAGAACGAAAATGATTTAGTCAAAGAACAAAAATGAACCAACTCCCACACGCGATCTTGTTCTAAAATTTCAACCAATTTCTCCTGTAGCCATAAACTCCCGCCAAAAACTCCCGCCAAAAACTCCCGCCAAATTCTCCCTCCAAAAAACTGTTTTTTTACCATAAAAGCATATATTATCCTCACAATCACCCACAGATCACACACATTCTTACCATCACAACCACAAACATATCACACTGTTATTATGATAAAGATGGTGCCATATGAAGCTTTTGCGTGTCCTTGTGGAGCCGGAGATATAGTTTTGCGAGAATCGTATAAACCTAAAACCCGTGGTAAACTATACTATGCATGTCTACGATTAAAGGTGAACAATCACATGCTTTTTTTGTGTAATGTATAAATAATGTGGTTAGTTGTTAAAACTTATTATCTTTGCTCTTTAACAGCCTCGCGAAAACACTTTCGGATGTAAAAGTTTTTTTATGGAAAGAGGAACGAGTCTATCTACTGGTTGGTTCTCCTGGAGCTTCAACGAATCCAATTTATTCTACTGGATCTTCATCGACTCCAATTTATTCTCTAGGATCTTCAACACCTCCAGGCTATTATCCACGAGCTTTAACACCTCAAAGCTATTCTCCAGGAACTTCAAGAAATGCAGAGTGCTCAAACTGCAAGCACTTGCTTGATAAGATAACGGTACTCAAGGCAACGGTGGATATGTATATGCATCCGGAACAACACACAGCTAATTCAGCCGCACTATTTCACGAAGTTTACTATAACATGGGAAAACTTGATTTGGAGTAGTTTGTCATTTGGAATGTAATTTGTATGCTTTAAGCGTCGGTTTGTAAGTCTCGTATGATTATCGTTCTAATATGTTTAAGTGTCTGTTTGTAAGTCGCTTGTGTTACTACAAGTGGTTCGTATAATATTTAACTAAATGAATGTTTGTTTTTGTGTTACTTGACGAATGTGCATCTTGAAAAAGTATACGGTATATCATGTTCAACTATAGAAGGGTAGTGCATATCGGACCGAAACGAACCTAAAAACGTAGTGTTTTTTATATAGTTATTATTTATCAAGTATATAATTACAAGTAATAATTAATATATTATTTATATATTTTATAAATAATAAACAAATTAAAGTCAACGAAGTCAACACACTATCCCGGGCGACATGTCGCCGGGGATAATGTTGACAGGTCAGCCCGCCAAGTATAAGCCCAAAATAAGCTTATGAAACAAATGCCCAAACCAAATTAAAAGCCTAATTCCAGTTTCCCGGGCAACATGTCGCCCGGGAATCCTCTGGTCACGTCATCGAAATTAACCAATACCCTTAACACAGTCAACGAAAGTCAATGATACTTTCCCGGGCGACATGTTGCCCGGGAAACTTATGGCCACGTCACCTCCCAAGTAATTAACACTAATTGTTTACTTAAACCCAGTAAAGTTTTGGTAAATAGTATCCCGGGCAACATGTCGCCCGAGAAAGGTGAGCGGGAAAATTTGCCGCTCAGTTTTTCGTTGACTTTTTTGTCAATCTTTAACCAAAGTATCTCGGGCGACATGTCGCCCGAGAAAACGTGTTCAAAACTTTGACTAAAAGGTCTATCAAAATTGGTGGCACGTAGGACGCATTTTTGTCGTTTAGCGATGTTTCCCGGGAAACCATCGTCACCTGTTCTACTTTTTCTTGTAGTGCCATTTTTATTTGTGCGTGAAAATTTTTAGCCTTATAAACATGAACAAAAAATTAACTGAATATAAATACATCGTTAATGATATAGTCATATAAAAGTAGATATGTATGATCTCGCAAAATTTGATATATTAATGGCCTCATCATGATGATCATCTATATGTGATAATCGAGCTAATAGGTTTGTTATACAGCAGCCTCGTCCAAATTCTAG
>BQNB010208311.1:0-10416 GCA_026074375.1 Tanacetum coccineum
TAGAGTCCAAAGTCCAAAGATGACATATAAGAATTTTACTTAATAAATTAAGCAACTCGCCACCAAGCAACTCGCCACCAATCAACTCGCCACCAAGCAAATCTCCACAAAAAATGTGCCAAACCGCCGTTTTCAAAATGCCGTTTTCAAAATGCCATTTTCAAACCGCCGTTTTCAAACCGCCGCTTATAATATCAACCCGATGCTTATAATATTAAACCGCCGTTTTCAAACTGCCGTTTTTAAATCGCCGTTTTTAAACCTCCATTTTCAAACCGCCGTTTTCAAACCGCCGCCTATTTTCAATTATTTTAATCAACCCGCCTTTGACTTTGGTCAAACCGCCGGCTGACTTTTTCCTTAAAATCCGGATCTTGTCCCTACTTTATGTCAACCCTCCACTTAGAAAATGATATTTTAAGCAACCCTCCACGATGAACACTAGCACGAATTAAGCATAATCGAGCCAAATAAGCTTTTTATCCACGAAAATAAGCTAGATACCTGTAATCCTAAGTAGGTATTTGAAGATTAAACATACAATAACATGTATTTCTTTGTGGATCTTCAAAAACGAAGCAACCCTCCACTTAGAACACACAAAAATTCGAACCTTTTGTTGCTTAGATTTTAGACTTGGGGCTTGTGAATCACTTGGAGTGGCAACAATACATCTTGTATAACATGTATAACAAGAAAAGAACAAGATTAACCAACAAAATGAACCCAAAAATAAATTTTGAGCCGTGGGCTTTTTTAAGCCAAAATAAGCCACAAATTTAAGCTTAATCAACCACAAATCAAACACGAATCCATCCTTGAAGCTCTGATACCAATTGTAGGATCCCGTAAACACTTCACTTCATACAATCATACACGAATTTAGAACTAGAAATTAGAGAAAGAAAGTGAGTTGATTAAGAGAGAGAAAGAAGAGAGAGAGTTGAGAGAGAATTTAGAAAAGAGAAAAAATTAAAATGAAATCAACCTGTACCTTTTCCAAAGTGGAAAAGGTATATATATACCCCGACACTTAAAGTGACGTGCGGGATATTTAACTAGGATCCGGGCTCGGGTCTTGCTTGGGATTAAACCCGAAACATATACAATATTAGTTTAATTATCAAGCCAGATTCCAGATACTTTCCTATTACAACGTTAACTAAATGATTGACCGAGCATAACATACATAATGGACGAACTTCATGTTTGACTCAATATTTTGAGGCTAACAGAGACTAATAGAACTCTTAGGAAGTCTGATAGAACTCGAGATAGATATTTAGGTGCACCTTATGATAAAGAGGTTGAGCTTGCAAAGTACAAGACTTACAAAGACCATACAATTGAAAATGACACACTTAAACGTAAATTAAAAGAAACTCTAGGATTATTAGCTCAAAAGGAAAACAACACAAAAGAAGTTTTGAAATTAAAAGCATATGAAATTTTTGTTTTCAAAGAGAAAAATGATGAGTTGGTCAAATAGGTTCTTTTAACAAAATCAAGTTATGAAGGTCTTGTAAAAGAGAAAAATAGGGTAATAAAGAATTTGAAACTTAAGGAAGAAAAAGATCTTGACAAATTGATTGCGGTGGAAAACAGCTAAATTTTCTAAATGAAATTGTTTATAAATGAAGTCAATCAATTCAAACCATTCATATGTTAGCTCCTAAAAGTTCAACATATAATGGTAGACCCAGTTTTGCAAATCCTAAGTACCTAAAGAAAGCTCAATCTGAAAAGCCATGTTTGTATGAGATCCCATATAACAAAGATGATATTACAAACATATTTGCCCCTGATAGGGAAGAGACCTTGACTCTTGAAAAAGAGAGTAGATCAAAATTGAATAATGACAATGTTAAACCAGACGACTACACAAAGCAAAATAGTCTTTATGAGATTTTTAAACCACCATCACGGGAATATCTTGATCAATTGGCTCATGTAAATGAAATTCGAAAGAAAATTTGGAGAAAAACTTTTGTTAAATATAAGCCAAACATTTTCAAAAATATAGGTTTTCTACCTACTCAAAAATCAATAAGCAATAGTAGACAAGCCTATAATGTAATGACAAATAACATAAATCTTTCAAATAAATTGTTGATTTAGCTTGGGAAAAACATATGTATGATAAATATCATGCACCAACTACTGAAGATATGACCGTGCTTTTGAAAAAGTGTTTGATTCCTCTTGCACTAAAGACATAAATTGATAGTTTCATATTTGTAAATGAACTTAAACAAGAGATGTTTGTAGATTTACAGTACGTCCAATCACTTGAAAAAAAGATTGACGAACTTGAATCTGACAAAGCTGATTTTTCAAATATATATGATCTACTTCTCCAAGAGTGTGTTTCAAAGGATGTTATGTGTTCTTATTAGCATTCTTTATCTGATTTAGATGCTCATACTGAATTGCAATGTCTGTATCTTTATAAAATCAAAGAATGTGAATGTCTTGCAGAAAAGCTTTCTAAACAAACTAAAAATGTTAGTAAAGAAGTTTATAATGAGCTTTTACAAAGTTTTGCTAAATTAGAAAAACACTTGATTTCTCTTGAACTTTCTTTACAACAATGTCAAGAACAAATTAAAAATGACACAGTTTGCAAAGAAAAAGTGTCAACTATATATCTAAAAGAACGTGAACAATATTTTGAAATACAAGATTCAAAAGCTCAATTGCAAGACAAGAACATTGCCATAAGTGATTTAAAGAAACTCAATGAGAAGTGTAAAGGAAAATCTGTGGAAACTAAGTTTGATAAACCATCTGTTGTTCGACAACCAAATGCTCTTAAGATTCCAAAACCATCAATTTTAGGCAAACCGATCCTTTTTCAGAATCTCTTGAGAGGAACAATTTTACAAAGACAAAGTCAGTTTCCAAAACTAATGTGTAAGAGGGTTTATCAAAACCAGTCACTACACAGATTTTACCTCAAACTACAAGATAAGCTGTAAGAAACACAAATGTAATTAAAGCAAGAATGTATCGAATTGACACTAGGACAACACAAACTAGAGCATCTCAGTTGCCTCAGACTTTAAGGAATACTAATCCTCGTGTGTCTACCTCTACAGGAATAATTCACATAACTAGTGTTAGCAGGCCACTACTTAGGAGCACTCAGATGAAAGAAAAGGTCGTGCACAACAATAGTCAAGTGAAGTATAAGAAGAAAGAAGTAGAAGACCACCATAGGATTTATAGTATTTCTAATAAAACAAAGTCTGTAACTGCGTGTAACGACAGTTTAAAGTTCGGAACTTTAAATGTTAATGTTGTTTGTGCTACTTGTGGAATATGTGTGTTTAATTTGAATCATGATGCTTGTGTTTCTAAATTTATCAATGACGTGAATGCTAGAACTAAGAAGCCTAAAGTAGTGCCTATTAGTACTAGACAACCCAAAAGTCAAGCGAACAAATCTGTTGCAACACCCCCTAAGAAAACAGTTGCATCAGACTCCACTATCTAGAAATCTAAGAGTTACTACAGGATGTTGTATGAGAAAACTAGTAAGGCATGGAAATGGTGGATAGCACAACAATGCCCATCAGGATATAAATGGGTTCCTAAGACAAAAATGAAATGGGTGCCTAAAGTTAAGAATGAAAATGTAAAAAAGAAAGTTAGTTTTGCTATAGATAATACATCTAGGATAACTAATGTCATGAAACTCACAAATACTTTAGGATCCAATTTGTCAAGTATTCCATCGTCCTCTAATTCTCTTGCATATTGTTCAACTTATCCTATTTATTGTTGACTCTGGATGCACAAAGCATATGACGGGCAATCTAAAGCTGCTGTGCAATTTTATTAAAAAATATCTGGGTACCATTCATTTTGGCAATGATCAATTTGCTCAAATTCTTGGTTATGGAGATTTGGTTCAAGGTAATATCATGATCAATAGGGTTTATTACGTCAAAGGCCTCAATCACAATCTCTTCTCGGTTGGTCAATTTTGTGATACAGATTTGGAGGTTGCTTTCTGGAAATCCATTTGTTTTGTTAGAGATCTTCAGGGAAATGATTTACTAACTGGTAATCGTATATCTAATCTCTACAAATTTCTCTTCAAGAAACAACTTCATCAACTCTAATCTGTTTCATGGCTAAAGCCTCACCAACTCAACCATGATTATGGCATCGAAGACTTTCTCATCTAAACTTCGACTACATCAACTTGCTTTCAAAGAAGGATATCGGGATATGTTTACCTAAGTTGAAATATGTCAAGGATCAATTATGTTCCTCTTGTGAAGTGAGTAAAGCAAAAAGAAGTTCATTCAAGACAAAAGTTGTTCCAAGTTTAAAAGGACGGCTAAATCTGCTTCATATGGACTTATGCCGTCCAATGCGGGTTGAAAGCATAAATGGAAAAAAATATATTCTGGTAATTGTTGACGACTATTCCAGATACACTTAGACTCTATTTCTAAGATCTAAGGATGAAACACCAGAAGTTCTAAAAGATTTTCTCAAGATGATTTAACGCAATCTTCAAGCTCAAGTGATTTATGTTCGAACTGAAAGCAGCACAAAGTTCTTAAATAAGACACTCCATGCATATTTCAAAGAAGAAGGAATTAAGCATCAAACATCTACTCCTCGAACACCTGAATAGAACGGTGTTGTCGAAAGACGAAACCGTACTCTGGTTGAGGCTGCTCGAACGATGCTTTCAGCTTCTAAACTTCCTTTGTTCTTTTGGGCTGAAGTTATTGCAACTGCATGCTATACTCAAAACAAATCAATCATAATCCCGACACATGAAAAGACTGCATATCACATCATCAATGATTGGAAACCTTTAATTAGACACCTTCACATCTTTGGTTGCACCTGTTACTTAACCAAAGACGGTGAAAATCTTGACAAGATGAAGGAAAAAGGGGATCCGTGCATTCTGGTGGGATACTCCATTCAGTCTAAGGGATATAGAGTTTACAACAAGAGAACCCGATTGATAGTTGAATCCATACATCTTAGATTTGATGAGATCAAAGAGATGTCTGAGACGTCTGTTGCTAATAACACTTCATGCCTCGTTCTCCAATGACAAATGGCGTCAGATTATAACAACTCTGGCCCCGCGCCCCAACTACAAAATGTTTCTCCTTTAGCAGAAACAACAGCTCTGTCACAACAAGAGTTGGATCTTCTTTTCGGTCCTTTGTACAATGAATTTTTCACTGCAGGTACTTCAAGTGTCAACAGTTCTTCTTCTACCACCGACAATTCTAAACACCAAGACACACCACCTACAACGAATGTTCAATCTTCATCAGAACCAACAACTCCAACTAAAACTATTTATGCTGAGGAAAACAATGATAATCAAGCAGTAGATACACAGGTTCAACAAGATGAATTTATCAATCCTTTCTGTACACCGGTACGAGAAGTTGATGAGTCTTCCTCACGTAATATTGATAATTTAAATATGCATACCTTCTATCAACCACACGATTTCAAATACCGATGGACCAAAGATCACCTACTAGAACAAGTTCATGGAAATCCATCCAAGCCAGTGCAAACAAGATGACAACTTGCAACAGATCTTGAAATGTATATGTTTGCGCTCACTGTGAGTACTACTGAACCGAAAAACATTAAGGAGGCAATGGCTGATTCTGCATGGATTGAGGCAATGCAGGAAGAGCTTAATCAGTTCGATAGACTACAAGTATGTGAACTCAACGACAAACCCTTTGGCAAGACTGTTATAAAGCTAAAGTGGTTATGGAAGAACAAAAAGGATGAAGATCAAACTATCATTCGCAACAAGTTACAACTTGTAGCTAAGGGATATGCTCAGGAAGAGGGAATTGATTTTGAAAAATCATTTGCTCCAGTTGCTCGCTTGGAAGCTGTTCGGATTCGCATATGCTTCACATAAGTCTTTTATAATTTATCAAATGGATGTTAAAGCGGCATTTCTTAATGGTCCACTAAAGGAGGAGGTTTATATTGCACAACCAGATGGGTTAGTTGATCCTGATCATCCAGAAAAGGTTTATCGCCTAAGAAAAGCTCTATATGGATTAAAGCAAGCTCTGAGAGCCTGGTATGATGAACTCACAAATTTCTTGATGTCCAAAGGTTTTACTAAAGGTACCATTGATCCTACTCTATTCATGATAAGATACGGGGAGGGCATTCTACTTGTGCAAATTTACGCCGATGACATTATTTTTGGGTCTATAAACCTAAAATTTTCAAAAAGATTTGAAAAGTTAATGCATAGTAGATTTGAGATGTCCTTAATGGGGGAAATGAAATACTTTTTAGGACTTCCGATCCACCAATCCCTACGAGGTATCTTTATCAATCAGGCCAAGTACGCTTTAGAAATACTTAAAAAACATGGTATGGATAAATGTGATAGCGTTGGTACACCAATGGCTACTTAACCTAAACTGGATGCAGACTTGAGTGGATAACTCGTAGACCAAACTAACTATCGTAGTATGATCGGGTGACTCATGTATCTGACATCTAGTAGACCAGACATAGTGTAACCAGTATGTTATTATGCACGTTATCAAGCAAGACCAACTAAAAAACACCTTAAAGAGGTTAAAAGGATCTTTCGATACTTAAAGTGAACCAGTAACATGGGACTCTAGTATCCAAAGGATTCTGGCTTTGAACTAACAGCTTTTTCAGATGCTGACCATGCCAGATGTCTTGATGCTCGCAAAAAGCACTTCTAGAGGAATACAATTCCTAGGTGATAATTTAGTCAGTTGGATGTCAAAGAAGCAAGACTGTACTGCAATGTCATCAGTAGAGGCTGAGTACGTGGCGTTATCTACAAGTTGTGCTCAAGTAATGTGGATGAAGACACAGCTTAAGGATTATGGCTTTAACTATAACAAAATACCGTTGTATTGTGACTTTTAGTCAGCCATAGCAATCTCATGCAACCCCGTGCAGCACTCCCGTACCAAGAACATCCATACTCGATATCAACTTATCAAGGAAACAAGTTGAACATGGTATTAATTGACTGTATTTTGTCTTAACTTATAACAAATTAGCTGACATGTTTTACTTAAAGCCTTACCCAAAGATAGTTTCAGTATTTTTCAGGGCAAAGTGGTATAAGTATTTGACTCCAGAAGAACTAGAGGTTTTGGCAAATGAAACTGCTTGATTTATCAAAACATCGACTTGTAAATATTTTTGAAAAACAAAATACAAAAATATAAAACCTAAATAAAACCAAATAACAAATAATAAAATTTCAAAAGCAATTACAAATCAGTAAAATCAAAATTTCCAAAAAGAATCTTCTCAACATGTCTCTTGGAATCGATAACATTTACGTATCTAAAAATGTCGATTAACATTGACACGGGTGTGTAAATGAAGTTTGAGCAAGAGTTTCAAATGCTTTCAAAACATGTCATTTTTATTTTTCTTTATGGCTTATGTGCAAATCAGTACGTAACCCGAACTTCAAATAAAGGAAAGTCTATCTATAAAGATATCTTATCCTAACAACGAGGAAATCAACTTCTCTCGGTCTTGAGCTGTTCTTACAATACATTTAAAGTTTTGAGCTTAAAAAAGGAAAGTGTATGCTTCAGTGCGCTTACCCTTAGAGTTAGAAAAGAAGTCTTCTAACATATGTTTTTCAAAGAGTTGAACACAATTTTTCAAGAATTTCTCAATGACAATTCAAAATCTTTCAAAATTGTGTGTTCAACACACCTTTCCTCACAGTGTTTTAAAAGACGACAATATGACAATTGGTTCTATTTTTGAGGGGGAGTTTTTCGAAAAATAAAGTTTTAATGATTTTGGATACATCATCTCACGATAATTCTTATGTATTCAACACATTATAAATATCTCTTAATAACAAATCAGTAATAATAATGACTACTCAAAAGATTGTATGTTATAAGATGATACAGTGTCTCAGCATAATTTTTTCAAGAATTCTTCAACGACAATTCATAATCTTTTAAAATTATGTGCTCAACATTGCCTGCACCTCAATTTTATTTCTCTTTTACAACTTGGTATCATTTTTTTGGAGTCAAACATATATAAAATTGAGGGGGAGTATGTGGAACATTTTCAATAGTCACACACATAATTCATGTTGTAACAGTTTTCTCCCCATGGGATTTTCATGACAAATTTTAATCACTTGGTATTTCAAAGAGTAAATGAATTAGTATTTAAAATAAAGGGAGAAATGTAATTAAAATGTGATCTTGAAAATAATAAGTGATCTAAACAACCTAAAGAGCTTTATACTCTTCGGAAAAGGTTTTATGGTTACGATCTTATACCCAACAACATTTTAATTCATGATGATTCTGAAGTCATAAGGTGGTTAGGTTAGGTACTAGTCCTATGATCCAACCAGAACCAGAGGGATCTACCCAAGGACAATCCATAGTTAGAAATAGCAGTCCTTAGGTATGATTGGAGATGAATGAGAATAAGGGAATAATGCCAACTAAGATTGAGCTAACACTGGAACAATCATAACAAGGTGTTAGTAATGACGTCTTGGTAAGCATTGAAGGGGTTGAAGAATTAAAAAGAAATGTATGGATAAAGGGTGAAAACAAAGAAGCCCTCCACACACTTTAGGCAGAAACCAGGTCAATACATAATCTATCAGATTTACAAAGATGAATTCTGGTATTGAAGACAATACATCATGGACCTAGTGATGCACTGCACAACCCTTCCCAGCCATTCAAGTTTCTCTTAAAAGATACTTGTCTCATTAGATGAATTATGGTATTGAAGACAAGACATCATGGACCTAGTGATGTACTGCACAACCTTTCCCAGCCATTCAAGTTTCTCTTGAAAGATACTTGTCTCATTTGTCAGGGAGATACAGACGACTTCTATTGACTTTCTCACTCCGAGTTAGTTGATATTGAATAGGTGGCAGTCAGCTCCAGCCTCCGATTACTAAAACCAAAATGCACTAATCGAGTCTAGAGCCAAAAGATCAATAAAATAAATCTCATTAGGACACATTCCAAGACAAACACTTGTTGAACACCATTAAGTTCACAAGCTGTTAACAAGAGTCCTACGCATTATCCTTGTGATATTGCCAGAACATTCAGAGTGATACTCTTTAGTATTCACAGTGATGAATGAAAATCCTTCCAAAGTCAACGTCAAACAGCTCTGCGGTAGGTGACTTGTGAGATTTTATATGAATCAAGCTTGTGTCAACTAGATATCGATTTGGTCCAGTAAATGAATTAACGACTCAATCGAAAAGATAGTAACTATCTGATTCACTCATATCGTGTTGTCTGCTTTGAGACGTTCCGGTATTGAGAACAAGCAAGCATGATGAATCTAATACATTTGCGTTAGAGGATCTTACGCTTTGAGCTAGAAACCCTGTCAAGGAGGTTCTTCCAAATTGAACCTACCTGATCACAGGTACAGTATTTACACTGTAAAACGGTCCTCATAGAACCGGATGTTAATGCAACCGAATCTTGACGAATGACAAAGCCAAATTCGTCCATATTTGTTGTTTATCACTAACATTCAAATGCAGGTACAAATGACGGTGTTGCAGCCTCATTTCAGCATAGTCTGATTCATTACCACATGCTCATGCTCAAACTACAAAGACATACTATAAGCATCAAAATTCGAGAATCAAGAAAGCTCAAGAATTAAAGATAAAGACTTCCGCAAACTCTGATATTAAAGATCCCTCCTCAGAAACCAAGTTTCGGGTGAGACTATTAGAGAGCTTTCAAGAAGATGCAACGTATGAGCATGTTGGTCAAGACACAAGATCGCAAGATGGCAAAGACGATCAAGACATACAAGAAAAAAGATTTAAAGATCTCGGAACTAAAGACGAAGTCGAAAGACAATGACAAAGGCTAAAGATCAAAGATTACACAGCATGAAGGAACAAGCCTACAACAAAATAAAGACCAATACCAAGACTCAAGAACTCAACGACAAGTCAATCTCAAAGACCTCGCATCGGGGAAGATTGTTAGCCTCAAGTTAACAAGTCTAACATTAAAGCTTGGAATCTATCATAAACCAAGCTTAGGGGAGATTGTTAGCCTCAAACATATTGAGTCAATCTAGGATTCTCGGTCTTTTATTAAGTATACGTTGTAATAGGCTAGATAGGGTAAATGGGCTCGTAAGTTAATCTAATCTTGTACTAGTTTCGGGCTTAAGCCCAATGTAATCTTGAGCCCGACCCAAGTTTAATACCCACGGCCCATGAAGGCTTATAGAAGTTGGCCTAGGTTAGTATAAATACCCCTCTACAAGTGTGGAGGGGGTGTTGGTTCTCATTTGTTTTCACACACTTATGCAAGAATACAACCATTCCTCTTTCTTTCTTTACTTTCT
>BQNB010208312.1:0-10416 GCA_026074375.1 Tanacetum coccineum
AACTACAAGTTATGACAAGGTATAGAAGAATGAGTTATGGTTATTGAGTATGTTTGAGGCCAACCACCAGAATGGATATGCTAATGGTACTTGGTTGATTGCTAAGTTGATTGCTAAGTGGATGAAGATAAAGGGAGTTGGAACATAGAGAGAAAGTTTGATCTGCTGTGGATAGTTTGTGACGAGGATTGCGAAAAGACTTGGTATATTGAGCGATGAGGTGCTATAAGGGCTAAGTGCCCCAACATATTGCAGAACATTAGATGCCAACATCCTTAGAGAATTGATCGGCTCTAATGGAAGATTAATACCCGAAGAGATTGCACCTAGTATTCTAAGAGTAGTAACACCAAGGGCTCTACGCCCTACTACTTCCGATTTGTATGACAAGATAAGGCAATTGGAGACACAAATAGGTGAAATAAAGAGGATGACGTGTAGGCAGTCTTATCATTCAGATAAATATGCTAGAGTTCTAGAGCATATAGCTTCGCATTTTGGAGTTACAATGCGTGACCCATATGATCCACCAAGTTATTTTGAGCAACAACAACAGGATGATGAAGAGTAATATCAAGATGAAAACACTTTGGTTTGGTAACCATTTGGGGTCATGGATTTAAAATAAATTTTAAAAACTCTTTTACTTATTTCTTGTCAAGTATGATATGCTTTGATTGGCAACCAAACTATTTCATACTATCATTTCTACTATAAAACACTTTTGGTTTATTATATGTTTGTGTTTGTATTATGTGTTTTTTGTGAATTATTATTACAGAATTAACAGGTGAAAGACCATAAGAATTCATGTATGAAGACTCTATCTTTAGCTTCATACAATCTGATAAAACAAGGGAAGTATTATCTTATGATTCATTTTTCCCATTCATCTTTTCTCTATAATATTTCTCGCATTAGGGACAATGCTCATATTAAGTATGGGGGGAATTTGTTGATTATAATTTACCTTATGGGATTAATAATGGTGCTCTTACTAAACCCTGGCTCATGGAGACTTTACTCACTTACTGCTTAACGACTCTTGATATACTAGTAGTCCACTGTCCGTGTCTTACAATTAAAATAAGAACGTTATCGTTTGTGCTGTTACCTAGGGTAACTTGTTGGCTCTTAACGTAGTCACTGATTCTTTAAGGCAAAGAGATAGATAGGTCAATATTTGTGATCCCTTAAGATTTTGATATCATAAATTGCAAATATGGTGAGCTATCCTCTGGACGCTTTTATTTTTAGCTTACGCCCCTAAATCCGACACCGAAGTTGTAACCGTTGCAGTGCTTTTTAATTTGTTAAATATGTTGGGACCACTAGACTCCAGTTTGAAATGATAGGTGCATACTTATGAGACTACTATCTGATAATTCTTAGTAAGCATACAAGAGATAAATATCTCTTTTACTGATTGAATGAATGGCATATTAAGCACATAACGAGTATTCATTGTGATAATAAACTTATCAACAAGCAAAGATAAATCTTAAAGTATATCGAAGCATATTATACAAATTCAACCATTTTATTTTCAATAAACAACTGGCTGATACCTAAAGGTATTCAACACTATATTCACATTGTAAAAATACACACGGTTTGATATATGAATGATTAAAATAAAGAAACCTCAATCGAAGTGCGAAGATTACAAGAGTTTTCCTATGATCTTGAGGCTATTTTCTGACCTTTTGTGCTCTTCTAATTCGTTCTCTTGGTCGACTTGGTAGTTTAGGATGTGTTGTGTTGATGGGGTTTCACTTGCTGTCAGTCTTCACTGCTGTTTAGGCGTCACGCTCTTCTATTTTATAGATCTAGGAAAATCAGGGTCGGTAAGGCGTATCGGTCAAATGTACGATACAACGTATTCGGGATTTCATTGGTGTAAGGACCCACGTTTGTTATCTTCCTGTATCTTCAAGTATTTATAATTAACCTTGGTTTACGGCGATTGGCGGGGGCGGGGGGTGTTGGTTCTCCCGTTATTCTTCCTTCTTTGGTTATCTAGAAGTGTTGGCAGAATAAGCCATAATTTTTGTTGGATACGGCGTATTGATTGGAAAAAAAAGTTGGTTCTTCTTCTGATTGACAAAGTTATTATATACGGTATATCTTTATTGATGGATACGGGTCCGTTATTCTTCATAAGTCAGGATCAATGTCTTTTTTTATGTGTCAAAGCTTGGATACGTCCTTTAGGTTTAGAATATTACGGGGGTATTTGATTGTGAATTCAGCTTGTTGACTTTCTCAAACTGTTCGTTTTATGCTCCTAAATGTGTTGCCTTTTAGATAACCTCAAAAAGTACTCCTTAATTACTACAAATAACATCGTTCTTGTAAGCTATATGTACCAATTAAATGCAATAATTATACAAAGTGGGTAAAAATTCATGGATATAATGTGCTATAAAAGTGACGTTTTTGAAGTCATCAAATATTCCCCTCAATTGAATCTACTTTGTAATCTTGTAGCCTTAGAAGTTTATAAAAATGTATCCCTTAGATTTTTTTTCCGTTTAAGCATTTATCGTGATCTATGTACTAGTACACACCATACATCCTCTCGATTAGTAGATGAAAACACTCAAATCACCAATCTAATCTATGTGGTAACTGTAACTAATTCGCCTAATTGCCTCGGTCCGTGTCGTGTTATTCTATCATAGCTGGCTAGGATACTCATCTCCACCACTACGAGCTAAGGTAGTAACAAGTTTTGTTTAGAGGTAATTATGGGTGGTTTTTAAAAGGCGTCGGGATTGATCATTTCGAATTCGTGGTCTCTAATAGTATATAATCATTAGTGTGGTGGAAGTTCGGTTTAGGGTGAGGGATCTTCTTGCTTTCACTAATTGAATAATACCACTAGGAATGAGGACATGTGTGACTGGGGCACGGAACGTTGGTTTAGTCTGTTCAGCTGGTTGTGATAGCCGGTGTGCGCCGGTATATTCCCTTGGGGTTGGTGTTTGGTTTTGGATCAATATAAGTGGTGTGTATAAGATTTATCTCTCATTTTAATTGTGGGTTGTTGTTGTTTAATTAATGTATTCCATGCTTTGGTGTGTGTTAGTAGATGGGTGAGTTTTGTATGGCAATGGGAATGTTGTTTTTGTGATGGTTCGTGGGTTTGTGGGGGGGGGTTGCTGTGTTGTGCGATATGTGTTGTGGAGTTCGATATTGCGTTTTGAGCTTTGTTGGGTGGGTTTTTTGGTTGAGTGTTGAGGCTTTGGAAGATAGAGGGTGCGTTTTTGTGGTGGTTTTGTCTGTGGTGGTTGTTGGGGTCCGTGTGTGGGACGCGTTTGGTCGTTTTGTAATTGGGTTGTGGGGGTTGGGTGAGTTTTGAGTATTGGTTGGTGTTTTTGGTTTATTTGTTGTGGTCGTGTTCGATGCTTGTGTGGGGGTTTTTGTTTGGGGGTTTGGTATGGTTTGGGTGTGCTGCTATTTGTGGTGGGATTGGGTGGGTTTGCGTTGGACGATGGTGTTTGGTTTGGGTTTTTGGTGGGGTTCTTGGGTTGCTTGTTGGTGGGGTGAGAGATTTGTGTGTGGATTGTTGGTGGGTTCTGTTGTGGGGGTTTTTTATGAGGGAGTTTTGGGAAGGTTGAATGTGGTTATGTTGAAGTGTGTTGGTGGGGGTTGTTCTCTGGGGTAGTGGGGGATAGAGATGAGTGGGGTGTTTTTGTGTAGTGACTTTTGTGTGTGGGGCTTTTGTTGTGTGGGATGGTTGTGTGAGGAATGCTGTGTGGACTGGGTTTGGTGTCGTTATTGTGGTTTGTTGACGATGGGTGGTGTTGGAAAGAAGCTTGTGTATGTTGAGGGGGTGAGCTGGGGGTGATGGGGGTGGGTTGATTGTGTTTGGTGTGGGGTTGAAGTGGGTTTATTCGTTGTCTTGATTGATGGTTGTGCTTGGGTGGTCGGTTTGTCATTTTGGAGAGGTTGAGGTAGAGGGTGTGAGGTGGAATGGGTGTTACTGGGTGGCTTTGTTGAGGTGGGTGGGGTTGATAGGGTGTTGGTTATTTGGTTGGGTTTGTGGTTCGGTGAGGGCGTTAAAGGGGGCGGCTGTTGGGGTATTGGGGGGTGGGGTGGTGGTTGGTGTGGTTTGGATTTTTCGGTGTGACGCGGTATGGGCGTTAGTGGTATTGTAGGGGTGTATGTTTGGGGTGATTGATGTTGTTGTTTGGGGGGGGTAGTTACTTGATGTGACTTGGGGGATGTCGTGGATCGGTATCAAGGGTGAGTTTGTCGTGTCGACTTGGGAGAAATGTCTGTGGGGGAATGTTTTGAGGTTGAGTTGATTTGGGTATATGTTTCGGGTTGTTTATATGGTTGACTGAATGGAGGAGGAGGGTTAGAATGTTTTTCTTGCTTGAGGGTGTACTTGTTGGCGTCTTTTGGGTGTGGGGTGTGGGGTGTTTTGGTGGTGTTATTGTTTGGTGCGTTGTTGGATTTTGGGATTTTTGGGGTGGGCGATTATCGGTGGAGTTAGTATGTTGGTTTCTTTTGTATTAATATCCATGTTTTTGGTTTGGGAGGTGTGTTGTTGGTTGGGTGAGTGGGTTGCCTCTGCGGTTGTGTGTGTGTTAATGGCTTGGGGTTTCTTGTGGTATCGGGATGGTCTGTTGAGTTTGTGGGTGTGGGGGTTCGGGGTGGGTGGTTGGTACTAGGGGACGGTTTTGGTTCTGACTGTGGGCGCATGGGAGGGGTGTGTAGAGGGGGCTGGGGATGTTTGTTTATGTGGTGGGTGGTGGGTCGTGGTTGGTTGTGTGGGGTTTTTGGGGTATGTGGTGTGTTGGGCTGGAGAGGGATGTTGGGTGGGCTGTTCGATGTGTTGGTGGGATGAGTGTGTGGGTTCGTTGGTGGCTCGTGTGCGATTTGGGTTTGGAACCTTTGTGGTTGGTGGGGTTTAGTTGGGTATTGCTTCTTGGAGTGGGGGGTTATGTGCGTGGTGGTGTATGGCAGGAGGTGGGTTTTTGGGGAATGCTCCTTGGTTTTCGTTGTGGATGGTGTTGGGTGGTTAATGTGTGTGTTGAGGTTAGGGTTTTGCGTGTTTTTGTGTGGGGGTGGGTGGGCTACGGGTTTGTGGTGAGTTTGAAGCTTTGGACTTGTTGGTTTTATATTTTTTTGTGTTTAATTGATGTAATCGAATATAATTATAACTTGTCGAGATTCATGCGTTATTGTTTATATCTTTTAAATTAACTTTTTGTTTTTACACCTAATCTCTAATTATTTATGAATTAAATTTATATCTTTATTTTCAATTAAACAATTTTTTAAGTTAAGATACAAGTTGCTAGACACTTTTCCCGACGTTAACTGATACAAGACACACCTATTTACCAAACCTGTCTTGATCATAGATAAAAATCAACAACTATGTTGGGTGTTTCCCATACACGGTTAATTCCCCATACATCCATACTTTACATACTTTACAAGGTAAGTGGCGATATCTACCACTTTATACAATACTCTACATCATTGATTTTTCTAAACGTATCAACGAATAATCGATCCT
Source organism: Tanacetum coccineum (assembly GCA_026074375.1). Classification (NCBI taxonomy): domain Eukaryota; kingdom Viridiplantae; phylum Streptophyta; class Magnoliopsida; order Asterales; family Asteraceae; genus Tanacetum; species Tanacetum coccineum. The sequence goes on from BQNB010208312.1 coordinate 5,537, forward strand.
TTATATGATTCCTTTGGTAATGCTTTTGCGAAACGATCATCTTCAAACTTTCCTTCTCTCTTTTTTATTGTGATTTTCTGATTTTTTTAAACATATACAAACTATGAAACTCGTGTAATTCTGCCATATTCACGATCATAGTAACTCCAGATAATTCCTTCGGTAATTCTTCATTCTTTGGACATACCATTAATTGTGATGGTAGTAATTAGTTACAATAGTTTTGTCTACTTTATAATTCCCATTGCAATGTGCAAATTTCCAACCGTACAAGATAGTAAATGACAAAGACTCGGGAAATACATACTTTACACTTTAAGCATCTAGCAGCTGTAAAATAAAAACTTATCTTAACAGGGTTGGCTAGGTGTAAAGGTGTAACGAAAACAAATATTGGTGTACGTCCTCTAAAGGTTTGGCTCTACGGGTTGTTCTAGGGTATCTATGTTATATGAGAGAAAACAAAGCGTTTTAAATGTGGGTTAAAACTAAAACCCGATGTAGTTAGTTAATAAACAACATTTGTTAAAGGATTTTTTAGGTTGGCAATGCTAAAAACTTTACAATTTTAACAAATTACGTCATCTGAATACAATAGTATCATCACTTTTGGTCTCGGGGAGTGATATAACCAAGCCAAGTTAGAAAGTACTCGTTGATACCAGGTCCCCTTATGGCTCAACTAAGCTCACTAATCTAAAGAAATGATAGGGTCATTATTTGTGATTCCTTTGATTCTAGATATATAAAACTTCCAATATGGAGAGTATCATGGACTATTAGAACCTACGCCCAAAACAACACGAAGTTGCAGCGGCATATTAAATATGTAGACATTGACCTAGTTGATTGATAGGTCACATATCATAGGAGAACTATCCGATATCTAGTTAAGCTACAGGCAATATCCTTAGATACAGATTAAACGCATATTAAAGCACTATAACTACGGTATCATGTGATTAAACATAATCAACAAAAGCAACGATAAATTAAAGTAATCGAGATAACCAAATCCAACATTAAGTCTTCATATAATGGCTGATAACTAATGGTGGATCAGTACCGATAGTCATTGTAAAAATACACACGGTTTGATATATGAATGATTAAAATAAAGAAACCTCAATCGAACGCGTATTCGGTTGTGCGAAGATTACAAGAGTTTTCTTGAATTGAGGCTCGTTTCTGACATTTTGTGCTCTTCTAATCGTCTCTTAGTCGACTTGGTGGTTTAGGGATTCACTTGCATACCTAAAACTGAGCTTAGGGTTGTCTATTTATAAAGTCTGGAAATAGGTCGATACGTCGTATCGGGCGATGTGCCATACGGCGTATTGGGGATTTCTTGGAGTAAGGACCACGTTTGATATCTTCCAGAATCTCCGTGTATAAATGAATCCTTGGGGGAATACGGCGTATAATCTTCGTGGTTTATCTGTGAGCTGTAGGCTAAGGTATACGCCGTATCCTGATTTAATGGATACGGCGTATTAATGTAAAACCAGTTGGTTCTTCTTCATTGACCAAAGTATTTATACTGCGTATCGTTGATGTGGATACGTCGTATTCTTCAAAGTCATGCAATGGTCTTTTAATTCGTCAAAGTCTTGGATACGTCATATAGGTCTATAATAATATGACATATTTACTGTCAGATCAGTAGACTTTCTCAAACTCTTCGTTTATGCTCCAAAATACGTTCCTTTTAGCATAACTTCACAAAGTACTCCATAATTACTGCAAATAACAACTTTAAGATATTAACTACCAATTTATGCAATAATTATACAAAGTGGGTAAAAATCATGGGATAAAAGATGCTAAAAAAGTGACGTTATTTGATGTTATCAATGAGCGTAGGCAGTCCTATCATTCAGACAGATATGCTAGAGTTCTAGAGCATATAGCTTCGCATTATGGATTTACACTATGTGACCCATATAATCTATCGAACTACTTTGAGCTGCAACAACAACAGGATGATCAGGAGTAATACAAAGATAACAACACTTTGGTTTGGTGACCATTTGTGGTCATGGATTTAAAATAAATTCTAAAAACTCTTTTATTTATTTCTTGTCAAGTGTGATATGCCTTGATTGGCAGCTAAACTATTTCGTACTATCATTTCTACTATGAAACACTTTGGTTTATTATATATGTTTGTGTTTGTATTGTGAGGTTTTTGTGAATCATTATTACAGAATTAACAAGTGAAAGACCGTAAGAATTCATGTACGAAGACTCTATCTTCAGCTGCGTACATTGATGAAATATAAAATCATGGTATGTATTACCTTTAGGTTCATTTTTTCTCTATAATATTTCTCGCATTTGGGGCAATGCTCATATTAAGTATGGGGGAAAGATAAATGTTGAAAAATGACACACACACACACACACACACACACATATGTTTTATATATAATTATAGGATATATAAACTATTATATACTATTATAATTATTATATGTATATATATATATATATACACACATATATATATATATATATATATAGATGTTTTCAAAAAAATAAAATTAAAAACTTTAAAACTAATCATTTTGATTGATCACAATAAGCAAATCTGACTCTGAATTGATAACATTACTGGCATATTTTACCTACTACCTTAAAAATTGTGAGATTTAGATCTTAAGGAATTCAGGTATCCATCTTTGACACCTAAGATAAATTTTTTACTTTAAGCTTTCTCAAGTTAAGGTTTGAATGCAATTGCAAGTGTCTCATCCGTCGTTACGGCTGTGTATTTGTAGTTTGTCGCCTTTTCTGGAGCATTGGTATCGGTTAAAAATTGTATGAGTGTGCCGGTGATTTGTTAATTCTAGAACTTGTGCTTGAAATCTTTATGAGACAGCAGTAAGATCACGTTCGCATGGTATAGGCATTTAACTGATTAAGAGGATATATAAAAATGCAAAAATATAAATATGAATAAACATTATCAAAAAGTTTTCTGATTCAGTTATCTGAAATTTTATCCTTACATATTGATGCGCGTAAACGTTGATATTGCTATTATAATAAAGTGCAAAGGTTGCAAACTTATAAGTTTGTTTGAAGTAGTATGCTTATCATAAGTATGGGGGAAAGTAAGTATCCCCCAAGTGAAATAATAAAGGCAAAAATAAGCCAAAGTTCTTGAAAAAAAAGGAATAAGGCAAGAATAAACCAAAAAGAGAAGGAAAAGTCAGAATAATTACGGATAAGGTAGATTATAATTCTATCATAAACTCTTTTGATAATATAAAACCTAAAAATACTAATAGTAACCTCTTTTTGATGTTTATGTCTGGTGCTTACACCATGTCGGTGCAGTTTAGTTTCTTGTACAAGCCTATGGTAATTTGAATATTTCATGACTGAGCATTTGAGTGACTTACATATCATTTACTTCACTAAATTGAGCGAGTTTGAACTATCCTTAAAAATTTCACGAGTTGCTTTGTCGCGTTATCTTATGCTTGTGATCAATGACTTGACTAAATATTTTCGCTTAGATTGCTTGAGGGCAAGTAACAGCTAAGTATGAGGGGATTTGAAAATGCTTCAAATATACATAAATTATCTCCCGTTAATATGTAAATTATCTATATAAATATGTTAAATATCGATTGTTTAGGTAATAACTGTTTCATGACCAAAGATCATGAAAAGGACTAAGAACGTAAAAGATATTCGTTAAATGGACTAACGACCGTTAAAAGAAGGATCTAGAATTAAGGAAAGAAAGTATTAAATGATAAACGCCAAAGTGCGGCGCATGTGTTCTAAAAGTACGGCGCACATGTTCTAAAAGTACGACGTACTTTTAGACGGGGAAAGAGAAAATTAATGTTGAAGCCAAGTACGACGCACTTCTGAGGGATTCCAAATCATAATGATGAGCATTGAATCCATGAATCTTCATCTTTTTTCTCTTCCCAACTGATATGCTACATGAGGCTATAAATAGAGGACGAATTTAGGAGTTTTACACACACCACAATCATCTCACACATCTCAATTCATAAACAACAACAAGAATCAAAGTATTCTTTCTAGTGATAAGTTTTAGAAGCATTTTAGGAGTTTGAAGTAAACTCTTTCATAAGTTCTTCCAATTTCCAAGTTGTAATTAGTTGCATAGAGTACTAGTGAAGTTATTTTGAAGCTAACAACAATTGTGATAGAATCATTGTTGGTTTCCAGCTTTTATTTTGAATATAAAAAGGAAGTTCTTGAAGAATCCCTATGAAATAACTAATTTTTGCTATTGAATTCGGTATAATATTGTTAATCTTCATAAATATGATGTTTACTGAAATCGATTTGCTTGTTATGTGTTTTACATTCATTGTTATGGAGTAGTTCTTTCATGTTTATTTAGAATTATGAGGATATTATGGATTAAACTTGCATAACTAATGATTTTTGGTAAATAGTAAATATGAACTTGATGTTTATATTCTTGGATCCTTAATCATCATTTGATCACTCATTTAGCTTGGATATAGGTCAAAAGACTCCAACTTTGTGTTTGATTTCGAGGTGTTTGTCTATGACAACTCGGTCTTATCCTTGTGAGGATTGGCTAACAAAATGGTCATTAACCCAAGAATACAAATGTTTAACGCTCATCCTCATGTCTAACGAACTTGGTTGAGCAAGTTTATATTTATACTTTCCAAACGAGAATTGGACTTAAAGCTTTTTTCATAATCAAAAGTAAAGGCCGAAAGGATTTTTCGTTATACTAAATAGATAATCTTTTGAATAAACTACCCGTTCATTTAGTTAAACCAAAAGTAACTGCACCAGGAAAGTATGCTCTAGATGTTGAACCTATTCCCCCTCGCAATAGGAACAATAGGGAA